>JAFHBV010000225.1:0-77298 GCA_019022785.1 Pseudomonodictys pantanalensis
GTAAAGAACACAGTAAAGAACACAGTAAAGAACACAGTAAAGAACACAGTAAAGAACACAGTAAGCTGCAGTACCCTGCGGATTAAATATTACTATAAAATAGTAAATTTATTTTTTTAAGTTAAATTATAAATTATATTTTAGTAGATTTTTTACTTATTATTAATTATTAGTATGGCACTAATAGAGAGCCTTAAACCGCTGTTCGCAGTGGGGGCGGGCATACAATCGTCATCCACTCACGCGCGCTGCGACGGCGAGTTGGCATCAGCTCTACCACCAGACGTCTTAGCTCATGAGCATATCCGATGCCCCCTCTCCGTGGCGCATCATATCGAGCCTCATACTAGCCCGGAGAATCTAACATGGTTATCGACGGTTGAAAATGGCTCTACAATAACCTTGAAAATGGAGAATTGTGGTTGGGGAAGGAAGGCTCTTCGTGCCTAGATCTTGCCGTCGGGTGCTCGGGTAAGATTACTAGGGTTTAGGGTATACAAAAGTGGGCCGTGCCATAATGCCCATTGCCACGTACGACAGGATTATTCATTAAACCTTGTTTCAAAGGGTACAGTCTATCCTACAGCTTTATAGAACCTGACTCGTAGTTGATTTGATATTTTTTATTCGAAACGTCTCAATCGAAGATTCTATCGACGGAAAGACGTAGTAGAATGATCGGTTGCAGTGCACGGTATACCACTGCTTCGCAGCACATACAGACCTTTTCCTCTCCCACAATACCCCATGGTATCGAAGATCTAGCTGAGCGATTCACAACACAGTCGATGAGCAGGCGAGGTACAAGCATCGAAGTAGTCCTCTCCATACAAGACGCGAAGCTTCAACATAGTACAAGCATGAGGTGATAAGAAAGTAATAGGAACACTTCGCTACTACACTGTTATCAACGGCAGTATATCGACACCCACCTCCTCAAAGAACGAGCTAAGGTATTATACTAGAATTCGAAACAGCAAAATAATGTCCAGAGCCAAAGTAAATGATTCACCTCTTTCCACACTCTGTCCTATCGTACACTCCCTCCAACCGAAATCTCGTCACTCATTTTCTCCTCGCCGCAATTGCTGACTCCTCCCTTCCGGCTTACTCCCTAATACCCGGTCCGCTGTAGGCAGGCAGCTCCAGGACTCCCTCATACAGCGGCTCTACTTGCACCTCTCGCGCGTGCGCGTACTTCTCCTGCGGTACTCCTTGCCCGTAATACTCCCAAGTATTTGCATACGCCTGACTATTCAAGTGAGAATATGGTGAGCCCGTGCTAGGACGTTCCGTTTATCGTATATTGCTGGATCGTATTTCCCTCCGCTGAAAAACAAAGAAGGCAGCGCCGCCGCCGCCTATGAGGACGAGACCTGCCATGACGCCAATGACCACGCCAGCGATTGCGACGCCAGATATCCCGCTGCTGGGAGAGTCTGTTGAAGAAGGCGAGGCGGAGATTGTGGGCGAGGTCGTCGCTGAAGGGCCCGCGGATACGAATGAGAAGGCAGGGGCAGAAGTAGGCGTGGGTGGGGACTTCAGACCTGTCGAGGTAGTGGTACCGGGCCAGATAAAGCCAGAGAGCAAGGTAGGCGTAGAGGTCGCCGTGAGGTTGGCGAGCGCGAATGTCCACAATGATGCTGTTGGTCGTGAAGACGAGAGCGAAGAGAAAGCGTCATTCAGTTTATCTTCTGTGAGGTTTGCGATAGGGTTCTCGGTCGTTGCCCAGCATATGTTGATCTCGTCTGAGTGTGGTGTGCATTCCTCGCTGTACACTTTGTCAGCCTTGTCTCTCCACTTCCACCATTTTCACAGCGCTCTATCTGAGCTCCATCTACGGGAGGGGGGGTAGGTCATACCGCTCTGCAAGACAGCAAAATGCATTAACCCCAGATGAACACCCTACCTGATCCGCACTCGGTTGAGGCCACCCATTCCCACAAGGCGTCGCATCATTCCAGCACACCGCATCTATTGATGCGTTTGTACAGCAGTAGTACTTGTCCAGTAATGCTTCATGTGCGCAAACGGCGGGGGCTATGCAATCGAACACTAGCCCAGGACATTTGTACTCCGATTCCTCGCTCGTGAAAAAGAATTGGTCGTAGTCGGTGAAAGCTCCCGCGGCAAAGAGGAACAATCTTTGGAAGAGGAGGGCTGATCCAGGCATTGCTGGGGCTTTACTTAGCACAATGGAGTTATCGTAGATTGAATGTGCAAAGGTAATGGCGTGAAGACTTTGACAGTAATGCACAGCGTGCCGCGCGACAAACAGTATATACCTCACCTCCATCACTGGACTATTTGGAATGAAATCCCATCACTGAATATAGCTTCGTTGCTGAGTAGAGCTTCATCTCTGAATATAGCTTCATCACTGAAGTCTGTTCAGGCGTTTAGCCTGATCATCCTTAGAATAGAAGTTGAGTTGCGCGAACTCGGGTCGTACACAACTTCCCCTGAGGGCTTCATTGGCCCTCATCAGCAGGCAAATGCCAATCAGTCCCTTATTGGGCGGCGTAGTTGCAGCAGGATACCTCCCTTCGCCCCCAACCGTCATGATGCGGTGGTTGAAAAGTGGCGTACCAACGCCTTGGCGTTTGCCTGAATCTGTCGTCTGATCCCCGGAGAGTGTTGTCTGAGTGAGGAGAAGCTTGCAGCTTTGAGGGAGAGCCATTTTATTTAGTCACACGGGTCTCAATACATGTCGGCCTGAACCGCATACCCGGATATCGCAGTGGAGTTATGGTGGAAGATTCGAAACGTACGGATGGAAGGTTGGGGGAAGAGCGCAATTTCCTTCGGGGCTTGTCGACACATTTCTTCTCATTCTCCTATCAACACAATACTATCCACCGCTCCATCCATCAACCATGGCCTACCAATTCCAAGCCCCCCATACAAATCATCGAAAAGGCAAAGTACCGCCGCGCCATATATTGCTACTTTTGTATGCGTGTAGCTCCCATTGCAAACCCAGCAAATGTCAACCAAAGTCGAAAACAAGATCATCCCATGCCCGAGCACTTCTTCTCTAGGTTGTATCCCATCGCCCTGAACGCCCGAGTAAGAGTCTGATAATATGTACGTATACGATCGCGACGAAAAGGGGTATATACAAAGTCGCAATGCCGCCTGAAAGGCTGGCAGAAGTTACCAGGTTTCCTATTCCAAGTCAGTATACGGGTTAACAATGAGAAGGGGAGTCAGATACGTACAGCAATATACTGGCCATCCTCCTTCTTCTTGGCCCAAAACTCCTTCGCTTCAGCCTCGCCAATACCACCCTTCTGCATGGCAACCTCGACGAGCGCTTGCTCGACACCCTCGCCCATGCCCTTGCTGCTTCCGCAGACGAAAATGCGTCCGTCAAGCGCATTGATGACGAACCAGACGATGTCAGCTTGAAGCCTGACTTCGTCCTGGACGTACTTGGCCTCGCTCTGAGCTCCTGTGCGAGCCTTCCGACTTTGCACAACCTTCTTGATCTCGCGCTCGTGGTCGCCCAGTTCGCCGGAGTATAGCTCGTCGAGCATGGAGTCGCGGACACCCTGAATCAGCCAGATCTTATTGGCGCAGTTGGCGTTCTTGAGGCGGTTGAGGATGAAGCCGCGGAAGGGAGCCATGCCGACGCCGGCGCCGATGAGCACCATCGGGCCTTCGCCGCCGAATCGGCGGGATAGCGGGTTGGCCATTAGACCGCGGAACATAGGGACGCGCAGGTCGAGGATGCTGCGGGGATCGACGCCCTCGCTTTCAGCGCTGATGAACTGCTGTGCCAGGCGTTCCATAAAACCGCTGCCCACTCCGGTCCGTACACCACCATCAGTATGCCAGTCGGGCGTCTCATGGATGGTGACAGCCATTTCGATGAGGCGGCGGCGGCCGGGTAAGCCGGGGCGAGCGGACGAGATGTGCGGATCGTTGGAGAGGGAATAGAAGCGAGGCATGAGTTGGTTGAGGACCGAGAGGAGAGCTGGTAGAGGGGGCTTCGACGAAGGGAACGCGTGGAGCATCTGTGCTACGGTGAGGTGGGAGGTAGTTCTGAGGTCGCAGAAGGCAGCCTGGCCTTGAGCAGAGCAGAGGTACATGAGGATCTTCTTCTCGTTTGGTGCGTCTGCGTACTCGGCCATGGTGCGCAGCAGGTTCTTGGTGGGCGGGAACGACTGCACGTCTACGCACCATGTGAGGAGCTCGCGACGGGTCGTGACAAGCTCGCGAGCCTGGTCATCCCCCCAGATTGTGGGCCAACGGCCTGTTGTAGTCTTGAGTGTGACGGGCTTGTCTCGCACGAACTTGGGAATGCAGAGCACATGGAAGATCTCGTCGACAATTTCCTGGGAGTTTGGTGGGCAGATGCCGATTGCACCGCCAACCTTGAAGTCGACACCGCCTTCGTCTGGATAGTCGGTCACGTCCAGATCGAAATGGAACGTCCTCTTCTCCGCGCCCGGCTTGGTCAACTCGCGTGCGTGGTACAGTGGTGCCGAGTAGACTTCATAAGGAGGGTGTGGCTGCACGAATTTTGGTGGCTCTTTGTGGGCGTGGGCGACGTGCTTCGGTTCGGTCGCGGGGACTGCTTCGAAGGAGACATTGCACGGAGGCATAGGCGTCGTATCGGTGAGCTCGCTGTCAAGGGCGAGAGGGCCGAGGCGGAGGTTCAGGCCTGCGAAAGCGCGATTGTCGGGAATGACAACAGGCAGGAAGCTGGGCGACGACGTGTCTGGAGCCAATGTCTTGAGCAGACAGCAGCCGCCGCCGCAGCATTGGCTGATGAGCTTGGTGGCCATCTCGCCATCGCCCAGGATCCGTCTGATGTCTGACGGGCTGTCTGAGATGAGGGTTGTGGATGCACGGCGGGGACGTGATTGCTCGGTGGCATTGGTGCTGGTGGTGATGGCGGCGGTGGGGAGAGCCTCCAGCTTGTCGACCAGCTCGTCCATCTGTGCCTCGGGCTCGGTGCTGGGCGTCAGGGGCGCCTCCGAGTCGTCGCTGTTGGAATGGCTCCATGTCACCGATTCGCCTGACGACCTCGGCGAACTGTGGTCTGGGTGGTCTGGGTGGTGTGAGCTCGGCTGTGATGGCTCGAGAGTGAGCTCAGGGAGGCTGCGAGGGCCGGCGGGAACAGGATCGTTCGGGTGCGAGGTTGCGGTGGTCGCAATGGCGTCGGCCATGGTGGAGGTGGAGGTGGAGGAGGANAGGGAGCGGTGAGGTGGGCGGAGGCGGAGGCGGAGGTGCGGCAATTGTAGGAACGCGACAAAGAGCGCGGCTGCAAGAGTGGGTCATGGTTAGCAATGCTTTACTCAGACAGCTCCAGGGTTGGGCATCTCCATTGCGCGCTGAGCAACGGGCATTGCACTCCGCACGTCTTCCATGGTGCTTGGATAAGCCCACGGAACGCGGAAGTGCGCCCGCAGCGGGTTATCAGATCGTGGGGGGAGGGGGGGGGCAAAATCTGATAAAGGTGGCCTCGTGCAGTTCCGCGGTACTGGGCAGCACTCACCAGCTGGCCGAGATTGAAGGAGCGACAGGCGGCTCGCGGGCGCGCGAAGGATCCGAATAGCAGACACGATGAGGAGGCGGCGGGCACGCGTGAGAGGTGGGCAGGGCGCTTTATTAGAGAGGCAGATGAGGAGAAAAGTGGTGGTGATGACGAGCGATCCTAAAAAGGCTGAGGATGGGCGATTCACTGCCCGGTTACGACATCGGCACCGCGGCAGGACGCGGTCTCTCTCTCGATTCTGGCCGCCTGTGCACGAACTCGGGAGTAGTTTTGTACGCCTGGCTGTGCATTCCGTTCGTTTCTCCCTCCGTTTCCCGCCGCATCGCCTGACCATCGACCGCTTTTCCGGCGCGCTCCTCGCCCTGCCCGCTAGGACCTGCCCGCTGCTGGCACCATTAACGCACCAGCTCGAGCTGAACTGCCGCAAAGCTCTTCGAATTCTACAGGTACCCGCCTGGCCAAGTCCGATAGTAGTCGTGCCCCCATCTAGGGGTTTGGTTGCTGGAGTCCGCTTGACGCCACCAGTGCCGGCCCTGGTATGTGGTTACCCACCATCGCGCCGGATACGCTATCCCGTCACAGCATGCCGTTCCACCACCCTTCGATAGACCTGCACACTGTCAATGGCATATATGCATGTGTAATGTGTATTCAGGCTCGCTCCACAGTCGTTCGCCACGCGTTTGTTGCGCCCGATGCCGGACTTGACTTCCAAAGAGGTTCATCGCCCAGGGCGGCCCCCTGTCAAGCAGCCCTACGTTCGTTTCTACGTTTCGAAACACCATCTACATAACCCTGCTATGGTCGGAGACTATTTTCTTATCCTGCTTAAGATAGCATATGCAAGGCTGCCACTACCCAAGTACTGTCACACGCAATTTGTACATGAATGTCGACCGACGGACAACGGCCAGTAGCGGCCCCACAACTTTGAACTTGGCTCTATTACTCAACTACTCTACAGTACCATAGCTTTTACGCCATCGATTTGACGTGTCAATCCCTCATCTGCCAATGTATACACCTTTGCCTTCTGCTCTGTCCGAGTTCGCCAGCACGCTCTGCCAGTTTCGAAGATTTTTCATCGCTGAAAATCGCTCCACTGCTCCTCTCTTCCCCTTCGTTCGTCGTGGTGCCATGATTCTAATTCCACCAGACCATCTTGGCTCAGATCTCCTGTCTCTCCTTCGTTTCCTTCCTATGTCGTCATCCCATCAAACTTCCCTAGGATTTTTCAACCTCGATCACGTTTCGATCTCCACAGCAAACCCCGCTCATCATACGTCGTTTCGTGCACTTGCGCCACTGCCCCACAGACTTCATGCGACGAGCACCATTATTCCGAGGCATTTGGCAGCTGTAGTGGCACCGGCAATATCCACCCGACCCAGAAATCTTCCGCTCAAAAAGCTGACGTCTCACGCGTCACCGTCGCTGGAGACGAACAGCAAAACCAGGAACGTCGGTAATATGCCGTTACCTGGGGTGCATATTCTAGCCTGCCGACATGTATAACCTACAAGCGCATATTGTTCTCCTACAAGGCCGAGCCCTGGAGATGAGTCCCCTTGGGTTTTAACCTAGCGCCTCCCCGCATATAGTGCGGAAAAAAGTCAAACCGCTTGACGGCAAGCATCACGGCAAAGTCCAGCAAGGGATGGCCTGGCAACGGCCTTACTGTTCGCTACAGTGCGGGAACTAACCACTCACAAAACTCCCTTCTCAATCTCCCAGTATTAAAGGAAGATCTCTCCCTGGAACAAAAGGCTACGCGAGCTGGAGAAACTAGCACCCTGTCGGACACTACGGTTATACTGCTCAGCCCTTGTTTCACAGATCAATCCACCACTGGAATTGCAGGAAACATTCGAAAGAAACAAAGCACCAAGAGTGATGGCTTCAGCATATAAACCGCCGCCGCGTTGGGAGTCAGGGTTCCTCACCAACGATCAACTCCACGAGCTCAAACCGCCAAGATGAGAATCGCAACGTCCCTCGCTCTCCTCTCCAGCGTTCTGCTTTCAGCAGATGCAGCGCCTGCGAACAAAGCCTACCCCCGCCAGACCTGTGACCTCCCCACGAAGTACAAGTGGACATCGTCCGGTGCGCTCGCGCAACCCAAGAATGGCTGGGTCTCGCTCAAGGACTTCACCCACGTTCCTTACAATGGCAAGCATCTCGTCTACGCCTCCTACCACGACCAGAGTAAATACGGCTCCATGAACTTCGGCACCTTCACCGACTGGAGCGACATGGCTAGCGCCTCGCAGACCGGCATGAGCCAGGCCGCCGTCGCACCCACCATCTTCTACTTCGCGCCCAAGAGCTTGTGGATCCTCTGCTACCAGTGGGGCCCGACTGCCTTCACGTACCGTACATCGACGGACCCGACCAACGCCAATGGCTGGGGCAGCCCCCAGCCGCTCTTCCAGGGCAGCATCTCGGGCTCCAGCACGGGCGTCATCGACCAAACTGTCATCGGCGACGACAAGAACATGTACCTTTTCTTCGCGGGCGACAACGGCAAAATCTACCGCGCCAGCATGCCCATCGCCAATTTCCCTGGCAGCTTTGGCACCTCGTCTACCGTCGTCATGTCGGACAGCACCAACAACCTCTTCGAGGCTGTGCAAGTCTATACCTACGGCCCGAGCAAGTACCTCATGATCGTCGAGGCCATGGGCAGCGGGGGCCGCTTCTTCCGCAGCTTCACCGCGACCAGCCTGGGCGGTTCTTGGACGCCCAATGCCGCGACGGAGAGCGCGCCGTTTGCCGGCAAGGCCAACAGCGGCGCTACTTGGACCAACGACATAAGCCACGGCGACATCGTCAGGAGCAACCCGGATCAGACGTTCACCATTGACCCGTGCAATCTGCAACTGCTGTACCAGGGCCAGCAGCCGGGCTCCGGCGCGAGCTACGATAAGCAGCCGTACAGGCCGGGGTTGTTGACGCTGGCCAAGTAGAGGATTGGAATGCCAATCGTTTTCTTGTAAATATGAATACGCGCCAGTAATACGGCTGCTGTTGCTTCTGGATAGCTCGGAATCAACAATATATATATACTTCAGTATTGTGCATCATACGAACACTGTTTTATTGTGCAATGTTCTTGCTGCTAGTGGTCAAAGGCTATCTAATCGTACTTCCCGCTCTCCTTTACAAGCCCCGCTTTCTCATTCTCCTCCTTTCCCCTCTGACTCCACTCCGGCGCCTCATCAATGCCCTCCTCTTCTTCTTTATCGCCCTCTTCCTTTGTCTTGTGCACCGTTGTAGGTAAATGCTCCGCAGGCGAATACACGGTAATCAACTCCAATGGCTGATTCCCCCGAGTTACAAACTGATGCTGAGTTCCAGCTGGCACTACCACTACATCCCCCGCAGCAACTTCCTGGTCTTTGCCGGCGACAGTGGCCAAGCCGCGGCCGGATGTGAATAGTAGGATTTGGTCGACCGTGTGCACCTATCATTGTGAGCCTCAAATGTAACCTACTTCATGCGATTTTTGACGTACCTCATCGCCAATATCCCCATTAACAGGGACCTCCATAGCGACCACCTGACTATACAATCCCGTATGCAGTACAGTTCTGAAATCACCAAACGACCGCTTCTCGCTCATCAAGCCCTTGAAGTACACCATTTCGTGTTTGGGGGGTGAATCTTTCCGGTTCCCTACCGACTTGTACTCTTCAACGCGGGCTTTTTCTGAGGACATTTTGGCGGTGGTGTGGAATTGGGAGTTGTGTGCTGAGAGCTAATGGCGCGTCAGTGCTGATTGGATACATGAAGAGACTAGGTGGTACTGGGAAGCGGGAGGGAAGGGCAGAGCAAGGGGAGAATAAGTGGGAGGTATACGGGAACAGTTTTCGCAAGGTTGATAGGATGAGGATGAAAGTGTTGCGGCGAGCGGTTGACGAGGCGGTACGATGTGTATGATGCGGTTTTTAACATCGGAGAGTGGTCGCAGTGCGAGCGTTCTTGTATAGATGGTGCTTCGGATGCGTGTGGCATTTCTTATAAAGACGACACGTCTGGAGCGCAATGTGCTGATGACGTCAAGATTGCGATATAGTAGTTGTCTGGGGTGAAGGGTGCTGATTGGTGGACTGTCGTAAATGTCAGGGAAAATCCCGCAATGCTATTCGCCGAAAGGAAGAAATACTATCGTGAAATTGTTGGAGCTGCTGAGAAACCTCGAAATTCCAGACAGCCTTGCTTACACGAAATGCGATGGATTGGTAAACGTATCACAATAGATACAATGGAGCGCGAAACTGTCGCAAATACACGTGACAAACGATGATGAATTCTCACCTGCTGTCCGCTGGAGAGGAGACTAATATACAAATCCTTCACCCCCCCAATCTCCTTAACCGCATCTGATGATGATGCACTGCCAGCCAAGAGATACGCCTATGACACCTGTGTGGATACCTGATGGGTATCCTGATGCTACATATCCTGATGATGCTGCCAACCCAAGTGAATACGGGGCTGATTCAGATGAGGCTCGAGCCATCGTACGACGGTATTGCCAAGCGTGGCGCCACCGCCATCCCATGCAGCCCGCCTGTTGAGCCTCCTGTTTGCGGAAATAAGGTAATTCCCACTTTTTTTTGGTCTGATGTCCGGGATGAACCGGGTTGTGAAGAAATTTGTAGAGAGCTGCGATGACTCCTATGCTGAGGAGGATGAGAGTCCGGGATGACCCGAGGACGAACGAAGCGGAGCCTCAGGGCGAAAGGCTTGGCCCAAGTTTACGCCGAATACGCCAGATCCCTTGGTATACACTTCGACATATCGCATGCATACCTCTCCCATCTTCAACACCAAATTAGGCATACCGCTGTATTACCGCTTCACCTCGGACCGTTCCCGCACCTGCTGCTGTTCGCTTCTCTCCTCCTCTTCATCTGCCTCCTCCAGCTCTCTCTCAATCTCCTCTTCCTCGGTTGGACGTGGATTCCGTACATCCGTGTTGATATCACCCCCACTCATTTGCCACTCCATGAGCTTGCTGAACGCACCGTTGGGATTGGACGAAAGCTGTTCATACGTTCCTTCCTCTGCGACACGTCCATCGGCGCTAATGCAGATGATGCGGTCCGATCGTTTGATGGTCGAAAGACGGTGGGCGATGCTGATTGTTGTGTTGCGCTCTTGAAGGAGCTTGCCTAGGGCTTGGTTGACGAGGGTTTCGGATTCGGCGTCTAGGGCTGAGGTGGCTTCGTCGAGGATGAGGATATCCGGTTTCTTGATCAGGGCGCGTGCGATGGCTATGCGCTGCTTTTGGCCGCCAGAGAGCTGGGTGCCGCGAGCGCCAACGTGGGTCTCGAGGCCGTCCGGCTGAGGTGTGGTCAGTGAATAGAAATTCGGATAGACTGTGGTGGACTTACGAAGTCGCTAATGAACTCACAATTGGCCTTGCGAGCAGCAGCAATGATCTCGGCGCGTGTCGCGTGTGGCACGCCGTACGCGATATTCTCTGCGATGGTACCTGAGAAGAGGACAGGCTCCTGGCCAACGTAGCCGATCTTCCTTCTCAGTTGCTTCGCATTGAGTGTAGTAATGTCGCGTCCATCAATAGTAATGGTACCTTCAGTTGGTATGTAGAAGCGCAACAGCAAGCTAGCGACCGTCGACTTGCCCGCACCGCTCGGCGCCACAATAGCCACATTCGTTCCTTGCTCGATCTTGAAGTTCAGATCCTTGAAGATGTTGACTGCAGGTCTAGTAGGGTAGCTGAACGTAACGTGCTTGAACTCGATAGGACCACGCGCCGATTTGACGGGTAGACCTTTTGTGGGCGAAAGTGTAGGGTGGCGGTCCTGTAGCTCGAACAGACGGCTGGCGGCTCCGACACCCTTCATCATCTCTCCCCAGAAGCCGGAGAGGCCGACCATACTTCCTCCAGCGTATGCCGTGTACATCAGGAAAGAGGACAGCTCGCCGATGGTGATAGCTCCCGATTTTACCATGCTGCCACCAACGTAGAGGACCGCAATGATGGTCAAGTTGCCCATGAGACCAGTGCTTCCGTAAAATGTAGCTGCGACGATGGCTTCCTTCTTTCCCAGCGCGAATATCCTCTTGATCTGGCGATTGTAGCGCGCGGCTTCTTGGACCTCACCGGCGAAGGCCTGTGCTGTCCGAACGTTGCCCAGGCGCTCTTCGGCCACCTTGGTCAAAGTACCAAGGTTCTTCTGGATCCTCCGACTGATGTTGCGCAACGAGCGACCGGCAATGAATGCAGCGATGGCAACCGGTGGGCCAATGACTGCTAAAATGCCAGTGAGCTTAATACTGACCCATCCCATCATGGCAAAGCCAGCCACCCCGCTCACCATGGACCGCAGACCATCGGACAGGTTCTGTGTGATGCTCTTGCCGACAATGATGGTATCCGAGCCGAGGCGCGAGATGAGGTCGCCGACCCGGTTGGCGTCGAAGAATTCGGCGTTCTGGATGAAGGTCTTGCGATAGAGCTGGGATCGTAGGCGGGCGACGATGCGTTCGCCGACGATGCGCAGGATGATGATGCGGCCGAAATTAGCAGCGGCACCCGTCGCCAGCACCGCAGCCAACGCGATGTAGAAGGTGGTAATGTCCATGCCGAAGAGCAGCTCCTTGGACCCCTCGGGCTGCGTCGCAATGTCCAGAATCTTGCCAATCGAGAAGGGCACCGACATGCTGACAGCCGAAGACATGAGCAAGAATAGAAATGCCCACGAAAGCGTTGGCAGTTCTGGCCTTGCAATCTTGATCAGCCGCCAGATCTCCTTCATGCCGCCGTGTTGCGCGCCCGACGCGCCGTCTTTGCTCAGCTTCGCGCTCAGGTTGACATTCGCGGCCGCATTGGCTTTCTCGGAGCGCGCAAAGCCCACGTCTTCCTGCTCGCCCTCGTGTTCCTCGACGTCTATGGCACCCTTCTCCTTCATCTCATCCTTGTACGACTTGCGTACCTTTGCCGGCTTCTTCTCCTCCTTTGTTGCTTCCGCCAGTATTCTCGAAGTGCCGAACGGCCGAAGGGGCTGCCATGACGGAATGTGGTGCGTTCTCGATATTCGCGCATGGGGGAGGATGGACAGCGCGGGTGCCGGCAAAGCTCGACTCGTGTGCGCGGACGGGAATACGCTCGCAGCTGGGGGTGAGAGCCGCGATATCGTCGGCGGTGGCGGTGATGGACATGTCCGTGGCGGTATTTGGGCAAATAGAGCTCCGTTGCCTGGGCCATGCCAGGCCCTTGCCATGAGGCTTCGGGTGCCGCGCATCGCTGTGGAATAGGTAGAGAGACTCTCTACCGGCTCGAATAGCTGCTTCGAGTGCGTATCCAGACGTTCGACATGGTGTGGGGCAGAACGACAGCTGCTATCGGGTCCCGTGGAGCTGCGATGCCGGCGCGAAGCTACTGTTCAAAAGTACTCAAGCGCTCGGACCGCTCGGTGAAAAGATGACGAAACGATGGCCGGAGATCGGGCCAAGACTTGTTCCGGTCCGATGATGTGCTTGACCGGGAGGCAGCGCCCACAAAGCACATTATTCCCTCAGACAACATCAATTTCTTTTCGGTTCGTGTCTTGTCTCAAGGCTCGAGAGACCATTGGTTTCAAAAAAGACGCCTATACTGTCGAAGACGAGATGGGCATTCAAACACCCAAGCACAGCCACGGCCGCAGCTGCAGCTGCAGCCACCCGTTATGACTGTCCAGCTCACCGTTTCGACTCATACCCGTCAATCGCATATAGCCAAACACCCTTGCCCTCCAGAATCTTATGCTAGTTCTCTTTTCAGGTCGCATTGAGTACAATCGGGACAGGATTAGCAGTAATGTCCGACTCCAGCCCGGACCGTGGATCCTCGTCGAACAATCTCAGCATCACCCTTACAAAGTCGAAAGCCATGTTCAAACCAATCCACCTCGAAGGAACCACTCTAGAAGGAGGCGGTCAACTCCTTCGCCTGTCAACCTGCCTCGCTGCCCTGACCCGCAAGCCCCTCAACGTCACCAACATCCGCGGCAAGCGCTCTGGTGGTGGCGGCCTGAAAGCCCAACACTTGACATCCATCCAATTCCTTGCCGAAGCATCACATGCTCGTCTGAGTGGAGCAGGTTTGAAGAGCAAGGAGATCACATTCACGCCAGATGTCAAGAAGCGACAGAGAAGTGAAATGCTGGACAACGGAGAAGTAAACATCAAGCAAAGTACTCCCGGCAGCGTAAACCTCGTCTTCCAGGCTATTCTACCATACCTTCTATTCAGTGTTGCGAGCAAGAAGATACACGTGAAGATCACAGGCGGCACAAACGTATCAAACTCGCCGAGCTACGAATACGTCGAACAAGTCCTACTCCCCATGCTCGCTCTCATCGGCATACCTCCCATCGAAGCACAAGTACATTCAAGAGGCTGGTCCACAGGCACCACGCGTCTAGGAAACGTAACATATACCATCACGCCTCTGCAGAAGAAACTCCCAGCCTTCCACCTCACCGAGCGGGGCGCCATCGCGAGTATCAAAGCAACCATCCTCGCACCAAAAGCATGCGAACAGCACTTCCGCGACGAGATCGATGTCCTATCCGCGAAGCGTCACGGCCACATCTTCGGCAGAGACGAACCTGGAGACATTGACATCGTGTTCGAGGACTCGCACCACGACAAGCGGTTCTACATGCTCCTAGTAGCCACAACAAGCACTGACATGAAACTCGGCCGCGACTGGTTGTACGACGGTTCTCTGCGGAACGGCAAGATCGACAGAGTCATCACGAGCCTCGTGCGCAAAGTGTTTGATGATTTGATTGGCGAGATTGCACATGGAGGCTGCGTCGACGAGCATTTGAGGGATCAATTGATTGTCTTCCAGGCGCTTGCTGTGGGCAACAGTACAGTGTTTGGCGGCAAGAAAAATGACGCGTTGGTGGAGCCCAGCTTGCACGCGAAGACGGCGCATTGGGTGGTGGGTGAGATGGTTGGGGTCGAGTTTGATGATGAAGGGAGTTGTGAGGGTATTGGATTTGGCGCAGATGGGTGGAAAGTGGATGAAGATGAACAAGAGTTGGTGGAAGTCTTGGAGAAGCTTGAAGTCTAGGCATAAAGAGGCGCACTGTCACGTTGCTTTTCGCATACGGTCCGATGGCGCTCTCCTATTGACTGAAAGCTTGCATCATGACGGACAGCGAATGAAAGAGACATTTAAGCAATTATGTCAAAAGCTATGCGCAAGAAACAACTCTGGCCCGGTAAGTGGCCCAGGGGCCAGGCTTCCGACATAGAGCGGTCACTATAAGCTCAAAATCACTTTGCACATCCAGAGACATTTCTGGTGCGTATGGGCCAGGTCAGATTGATACATACTGCGGTTTTCCATGTCCGACGGAATATTTAAGTTCTAACTTGTGACAATAGGTGGTCCGAATTAGACTTATAAGGCGTTACAGGATACTTAGCCCATTAAAATATTCCATCGGACGTGGGAACGCGCAGCACGGGCATATGTATATCTTACGATAGCTAGCTCCTGTGAGCTAGGAAGCGATCTGACATAAGACTCCATACGCCCCGTATCTGCAGGGCACCCCACAACACAGTATACTCACACAGAACGCTACCGTACCCGGCTCTGACACGCAGACAAGTTGCCTTTCAGCTCGTATATGTACAACTACATCAAGTACATTCCTAAGCATCATGAAGTATTAGAAGGGTAAGAATCCCCGTATGCCGGTCGACCCGGCGTGCAGACTTTCAACCCAGACCCAAGATGGATAGACAAGGAGCTTACGACATCATCTTCGCCGGTGGAGGCACTTCCGCTTGCGTAGCAGCAAGCCGTCTCTCAGCCGCTGATCCCACCATCTCCATTCTCATCATCGAACACGGAAGAAACGCCCTTGAAAATCCATGCATCATCAATCCGTCGTCCTACGTACAGCACTTGCTGCCAACTTCTCAAGACACGATCATCTACCAAGCCGAGAAAGAGAAGGCGTTTAGTGACGGCGCGAGAGTCGTCGCTGCTGGTAAAACGCTAGGCGGCGCTAGCAGCATTAATGCGATGATGTAACGCGTGCTCAGGGCGTCGATTTCGATAGTTTTGGTGTAGACGGCTGGCGGAAGGAGGATCTGATTCCTTTTGCTAAGAAGGTAAGTGCTTGACGTCAATGAGATTCCTGGAAACGTAGCTGGAGACCGTTCATCTAGGCGATCAAGTTACCAGCTCCACCGCATCAGTCCACGGCTTCTCAGGTCCTATCAACATTACCTACGGTGAGTACGCGCCCCAGGAACCAATTGAAGATTTCCTCATTGCAGCTGCAACGTATGGTTACCCGGAGATCAAAGACCTGTAGGACTTTGAATCGATCAACGGCTTCACGCGAGCCGCGAAGTTCATCGGACAGGATGGCACTCGTCAAAGTGCCGCCATTCGGTACCTGAAACCACTCCTTGACGATGGCAAGCATCCGAACTTGCACGTTATGTGCGAAAGCAAAGTTATACGTGTGCTCTTCGAGGGCAAGCGCGCAGTGGGAGTGGAATATGAACATGCGTCCAAACCGGAACAACGCATACACATCGCCCGAGCAAAGAAGCTCGTCGTACTCTCCTCCGGCACCTTCGGAACCCCCTCCATACTCGAACGCTCCGGAATCGGCAACCCGTCTCTTCTCTCCAGCCTCGACATAGCGCTTATCTCAGACCTCCCAGGCGTCGGTGAGAACTACCAAGACCATCACTTCCTCCTGTGTCCGTACCGGACTTCCTTTCATCTCGAGCCACCCGCTACATATAATGTAGCCTGGAACGCCATCGATATCGGCGGAAAACTGCGCATGACGGACGGTGAAGCCGCAGTACTGGGACCCGACTTCAAAGCTGCTTACGATAGGGACTTTAAGGACGAGCCTTCCAAGCCAGTGATGCTGATGGGCGTTATTGGCGGGACGACGGTCCTAGAGGGCGAGGGGGCGCCGCATGTGACGGTCGCGGCGTATACGCCGTATCCATATTCGAGGGGAAGTGTGCATATCACATCCACCGACGCGAGTGTCCCGCCGAAATTCATCACCGGATTCTTTCGGATGAGCACTGTCTGGATGTCAAGAAGTTGGGTTGGGCGTATAAGAAGGGGAGAGACATCTATCGCAGGACTGGTGCATTTGCAGGCGAGATCGCCGTGGGGCATCCCAAGTTTCGTAAGGGGAGTAAAGCGGCGTTGAGGGAAGGAGCTTTTGGTGGTTTGGAGGATAAGGCGGGTATACCGCCTGTGGAATATGATGAGGATGATGATCGTACGATCGAAGAATTTGTTAGGGAGAAGGTTGAGACTACGTGGCACTCTTTGGGGACGTGCAAGATGGCACAGAGGGAGAGGGGAGGGGTTGTGGACGGAGACTTGAATGTCTATGGAGTTCAGGGATTGAAGTGCTTGGGTATGTATCAATTTGTGGTCTCTACTTAGAGAAGGTTTGCTGACGAGCAACAGATATGTCTATCATCCCTGAGAATGTGGCAGCAAACACTTGCAACACAGCACTGATTGTAGGTGAGAAGGGAGCAGATGTCATCGGGAAGGAACTTGGGATCACGGTGTGAATGATTGCGATTTCATGTACCTGTTGGGAAGGTGTGGCTATAGCGAGAGTCACATACGTCACCTCTTCTAGCTTATTGACTCGGCGTATACTCTACTTAGAGCATCTAATTCTTTCCAGTCAACCAACCCCAGAGACTCCAACGCTTCGTAACGGGGGGCTCTGGCTCAGAGGGCGTATCGGCTGGGCGTGTGCGTGAGCGCGACCCAGAGGTTTCAGACTGGACGGCTTCTTGATGAGCTAGTGCCCGAACCCCGGACTGAGTGGAATCTGGATGAGTTAGCTCTTCGGCTTCGGCATAAATCAAAACTTGACCTACTGGATCTTGGCCTCCAGGCTGAACCAAATGTTGACGAGCTCGCTCTTGGACCTCAGGATAAACCGAATCTCGAGGCTCTTGCCGGATTGACAGACGTCCACTAAATGCTAGCGGCGCCGGTCGCCGATGAAGCCACGACGAATCTGGAGGAGCAGACTGGCGCCGTTTGCGCGGCGGCGTCGCTGGAATCAGCCCATGGCTGACCTGAGGCAGCCTTGCGCGTTGTTCCGGTGATATGGGGAAGACGTTCATGCGCAACTTGGGCTTAGGCTTGCGCACGCCGTGGTGGGGTTCCTTCTCGTGTTGCATTCGAAATTGGAACCCAGTAGACCCGTCCAAGAAAATTGAAGCATCACCGTGATCGCCAGCGTCTTCGTCTTCTATAGCGGCGTCAATTTCGTCTACGGACGGTACAGGTGGCCTACGACCCGGCCAACCCGTCGTGCCATGTACAACATCCAGGAAGCCCACATACTGCGGCTCGATGTGCTCGTCACACAGCAACTCCAGAGACCTGGCATTCCATTTCAGCGTCTCCATGTACGCATCATCCCCTGGCTCTTTGATTGGCAGCAGATCCACGAGAACCTTGAAGCCGGTGAGGCGTGCCCGCGCGTTCTTCATCTTTGTGTGAGTGTAATCGAACAACTTACGGTACGTATCTGCCGGAATGTTCATCTCGATGTAGAACCTCAGCTGCCGGATCAACTCTTCGCACTCTAACAATGGTGTGAAGTAGATGTAATCGTATTTGGCAGGCCCATCGGACAGCAGCACTTTATTGCACCACTCATTGTCGAGCTCTCGAATGATGGCTCGCGTATCCCGACGCTCCTCGAACACGCCCATGATGAAATGCCCTAGCTCAATCCAGATCTTGACTTCAGTAGCCATCTCGTCCGGGCTGACGGTCTCGGGGCGCACATTTCCAGCTTCATCGGCTGGAATTTCTAGGTTAGAACGCTCAAGATAGTCGTCGCGGCATTCATTGGAGCACCAACCCCATTCTAAAATGTCACAAGCGATGTGATCGCAGTGGGGGTCGAAGGTGTCTTCGTCCAGAGGAAAACAGAAGGCAGGCGCCGGGTCGATACCTTGGCGAAGACGGATACCGCAAGCGTGCGAGCAGAGACGAGTGTGCTTTGGATCTTTGAGGAGGCTCATGTGCCCGCAGGCGTGGTGGAGGCGGTTGAACTTACACATGGTGCAGGAGGTGGCGATGGTAACTTTCTATGGTTGTCCGGATCGCTGGGCGGGACTAGGGTTTCACAAAAGGAGAAGGGTTTGAGAGCGGTTTTATAGAGTCGTTACGGGATACATTGTAAGTGGTTATATGTTTGATGTGTTGGTGAACTCAAGACACAATGCTCGACGCGTCTCCAGTGTTCCGAATAGTTTGTGCAAGTGACTCTCCATCGCAAATCTTACTGCTGAACGTCGGTAATACATATCTATCAATGATGTAGTATTTGATATGTCGACATGGAATATTACGTGTAGATAATGAAGTGGAAGGGCGGTGCGGGTGAATGTTTGCGTATTGATCGTGGTGCGTTAGAACAACAGCAGGGTCAGAATCTCGGACCGAAAAGGGTTTACCGTGCTGAATCATCTCGCGCACGGTCTCATCTCGCGCACGGTCTCATCTCGCGCACGGTCTCATCTCGCGCACGCTTTTGCAGATGTCCTCCCACCACTAAATAAGGCTATAGAGCTATAACACAAAGCTAAAGATGCTAGATTTTTTATAAGAGTAAATATTAAGACTAGATAATTTATTTATAAGTAATAAATTATATATAATAATATTATAGAAATTATACTTTATAAGTACGCATTTCTTATTATATAGAGAACTCTATATTTTTAAATATCTTATTAATAACTTAGATTACTGTAAGAGTAAGAGAGAGTACTAAAAAAAATAAAATCTTTAAAATCTTATATTAAATAGCTTTATAAAAGGCTTAATTATTTTAGTAAAGTTACTTTTTAACTTACTTTATAATATAGTTCTCTTTATATTTAATTACCTTAGCCTTTTATTACTTAAGGCGTAACTTTTTAGTAGCTAATTATAATTATACTTTTTCTTTTTATAAGATAAGTTTATTCTATCTTTTATACTTCTTAGCTTATTACTTTATTATCTTTTATTATTATTAAAGTACCTTATTAGCGTTCTTTTAAGTCTAATAATTGCAGGTATCTTAAATCTTTATAAAAGACTAAAAGATAGCATTATTATACTAATCTTATAACGCTTTAAGTAATAAAGGCTTACTATATTAATAGTACTTCTTTTTATTAGTAAGAGCTTTACGTAATTACTTATTTTTATATTATAGTATTTACTTCTATATAGAGATTATATAGATTATTTATAATAGCTAGCGAGTACGTTAATTATAGAGATTATTAACTATCTAATATAATAAGCGCTCTATTTTTCTTTAATCTAAAGCTAAGAGTACTAATAATAAGCTCTTACTTAAAGATAGATACTTATCTTAACGTAAAGTAAATCTTTATAAGATAATATCTAAGTTAAATAGTTAAAGCTTAATTACTTAAAAAGCGCTAAGAATTATTATATCTTTAAAAACTATATACTACGCGTAATAAAAGAAATAGAAAAAGTCTTTTTTAGTAATTAATAAGAGACCTTAATAGTTATATATAAAGTTACTAAGCTTTAATAAGTATACTATTATAAGAGGCTTAAAAAGACTAACGTTAAGTAGCTATAATATATAAGTAGCGTAAGAAGAATAAATAGTAAGAAGTATATAATTTTTATTATAATATTTAATAAAATTTATTATAACGTATAAGCTATAACTATTAAGAATTAAAAAATAATAAAATTATTATATTTTTATTTTTATCTCTTTATTAAATACTAGCTTTAGCTACGTGAGATCTAGCTTATTATTAGTTTACTTACTAAGTAAGGCGGCGAAGAGAGTATAGTACTCTATAAAGTTAAAATCTTAAAACTATAAATCTTATATATTACTAGAAACTATCTAATAAATTAAAGTTAATAAGAGAGTTATACTATTAGCGTAAATATAAATAATATAAGTTATTTACTCTTTATTACTATCTTAAACTATTTACTTAACCTCTCTACTATTATATTACTATTAAAAGAAGACTCTCTTTATTTTACTAAAAATTCTAATTAGAAAGCTCTTTTTATTTATATTATAAATATTACGCAGCTTTATATTATACTAAGTAATCTTATTACTTAAGAGCTTAAAATATAGCTTATATTTAAAAATAAAGTTAGCTTTATAGCGCTAATTATTAATATTTATTATTTATTAATTTATAAGCTTAAGTTAATACTATATAATAAAGTAAGTAACTTAGTATTTTTCTAATTCTTTTCTACTTATTTCTTATGCGAAATTTTATATTATCTTTTTTATAAAAGGTAGGCCTTATAAATAAAGCTTATTAATATACTTAATAAGTTATTATTCTTATATATTATTAAGTAGGCGTTATTTATTATATTCTTCTACGCGTAAGCTATAAATACTACGTACTTACTATAAGAGTACTATATAACTAACTTTATACTTTTTTATAAGTATAATATAATTAGGCTTTTTTTTAAGACTTAGTAATTTAATTATAGTTATTATAGTATCTATATTATGTGTAGTAGTAGAGATATCGTTTTTTAAAGTTAGGTGGTAGAGTTGTTGAAAGCGTGCGCGAGATGAGACCGTGCGCGAGATGATTCAGCACGGTAGCGAATTTTGAGTCGCGCGTGCCGCTTCCGCCTCTAGACATCTGAACGCCTGGGCAGAAACATGGTGCCTCCTTAGTCCTGCAGGACACTCCACGGCATTTAATCGTCTTCCTGATTTCTTTTTAGCAAGGGTCGGCTCTACCGCAGATGCCTCTATTGCCTTTGTGGTTACTGTCGTTTCAGCCCCCGAAGTTGTATACGCACAATGACGTGCAGTTTCTGCTAGTTTATGACGGCAGGTTTACTGGATAACGAAAACAACGACGATATATGACGTGTCCCACCCAGCTAAAGGTTCAATATTCCTCCTCATCGCGGAGGCATGACTACCAAAAAGCGGGCTCTCAAGACGCAAGACGAGCCGCAAGAGGACGAGGGCCGGCCAAAGTCGGAGGTACGCCTA
Source organism: Pseudomonodictys pantanalensis (assembly GCA_019022785.1). Lineage (NCBI taxonomy): Eukaryota > Fungi > Ascomycota > Dothideomycetes > Pleosporales > Parabambusicolaceae > Pseudomonodictys > Pseudomonodictys pantanalensis. The sequence goes on from JAFHBV010000225.1 coordinate 21,601, forward strand.
ACTGAGACTGACCAACGCTTCGCCTTTGGGCCCCAGACATGGTACTTCATACAATGCGGAACAAGATGGAGATTGTATGTTGGCTCTAGATATCAAAATTGCTTACTTAAATGGCTGCTGACACTGCTCAGTGTTCGATCATCCTCCAGCGACTGGGACAATCTGGGCATTAGGGACCCGGAGTGGGTTGCATTCAAGCATACGACTGGTTTCATAATCGGAGGCATGGGCAAAAGTGGCAAACCGAAGATTGTGCATACCGGGAATGATGGGTTCTGTATGTAGATGTCATTCTCCTAGCAAATTGATGGCCTGTATCTAATAGTGTCGCATAGTGATACGGCACGACGAGGTCGACGACTGTGAGTTGGTGCACGCTCGCCTCAAATTGCACTCATAATGAATGCCGCAGATGTCACCTCCCGCGATGCGTACGAGCGCCTGCACAACTAGTTGATCGACCACTGCGGCTCCGATTTCTCCAAGCTCGCCGAAGCATCTGTCACCATCGGCCCCAAGGGAAGTTACTTCGCACGATGCGGCTCCGAGTGGATATCCCATGCGTTACCAGCTGACTTAGAGTCACGTATAGAGGCCGAGAAAATTCTCGCTCACCCTCCGTCGTGGCCCTTGGTATAAACTCTGCGTGGGTCGTTCTATTCTCCGATGGCAGCCGCTGGAGGGATCTCAAGAATTCGTATCCAGGTCTTTGCGGAACTGACCATCTCAACACCGACAACGGGGAAGTCGTCTTCTTCGCACTCAACGCCTACCAGGCTAACAATTACTTCCTTGCCAAAAGAGACGGCGCGTGCGCGTACAACATGACACTGCTTGAAGCCAAGGAAGGGCAGATGATGCATGAGATCACTGACGGGTATCTCAAGAGGAGGGCGAAGCAAGATGGGTCATCATTTTCTTATCCATTCACAATCAATGGAGTTACTAGAATGGCGCAGCTTACCCCCGATTCGTACACGGTAGATGGGAAAAGGGATTGGTCATACATGTGGCAGAAAAGAAAAGAGCTGGCTTTGGAACGAAGGCACCTGATGTATGGAGCTGCGGCTGCTGGGGGCGTATTTGCTCTGTATAAGATTGCCGGCCGTCAGGCCCTTACTACTATTGCTTTCGTGGGCCTTGGCGCTGCATTCGGGATTTGGTACTCGCGGAACTATTGAGTTGTAGCATGCGGTCGGTGTTTGTTGGATGCATTATAGATTATATTCGTCTCTGCTAATTTGCGATGCACTATGTGCTTTTGGAGCTTCTCTCTTGAATGACGTCCTTCTAGTTCGTGCAACGGTAGCTGCTCAGCTTATCCTCAAAGTTCCTTGTACTTCCGGGTGGCCCGTTGACAGGTGTAACCGACAGATCGGGATACCCCGGGCTTCCAACGTGGAAGAAGTCGCCGCTATCATCGCAATTGGGGTTTCTGTATCTTGTCAGCGCTTCCTGTACATTATCTCGAAACGAATCCCCGCTTACACGAAGAAGTAGCAAAAACTATTGCCATCGGGTCCAACGGAGCTGACCTTGTCGTTCAGGTCAGATCCCAGAGGGACACAAACGCCGCTGGGCGCTTTGATATCCACACAGTAGCCTTTAAAATCTCTGTCAACGCAAAGATAGCAGGAGGTATCGGCACGTTTTTCGATATCGGAGACGGGGACCGCGAGGGCGAGGCTGGAGGCGAGGATGGCGAGGGCTGCGGCGAACTTCATCTTGAGCGGTGGTGATTCGGAGAGGTGAGAAGCGACTGTGTTTGAGAGTCTGTAGGAAGGAGTTGATGTGAGGAGCCGTTGCTGGATGATGAGCTGCATGGTGGGCGTCGTGGACTCACTTTATAGCAGTGCAGTCCTTCCCACCATGCCCATCAGAGATAGCATTGATTCCATTCACAGCCTTCTGATCATGCTTGATGTCGCGGTGACCGAAGCTGAGTGCTACTCTGAGGTCCGAGCTGTAGATGGTTTATTGGTGTTACGAGAACAAAGCATCACGTTTGTGCCTGAAAGAGCGGTGATGCCACCCAATGTAGAGATGGGCCAGGCTCGGACTGCTCAGCCACATATCCTAAAGTATGGATTGCCTACCAGCTGACCAGGACCGCTTACTATTTATGACACCGGGATCGGCTGGGGTGTACAGCGCATTTTCACGTCTGATAAAACTAATCAATAGGCGAGGTGGCCCGCAAAGCCCTGTGAGTCCAATCAGGAGTGCCTATTGTCGCGAGACAGAACCTAATTTTTCTGTCAGAGGTGGAAGAACGCAGTACTTGATGCTCTATTTCGCATTGACTTGTTTGGGAAAGGTTGACATGTGATTTACTGTTTCTGGGCAATGGGCCCGAGAACAAAAGAGCCTGAGCTAGGGCGCGGTTGAGGCGCCCTTGGCTTCTATGGAGTGTGGGGATAGCGCTGCGCCCCAGTAACGGTGTAGACTTGAGCACGAGCAAAGTGCTGATGCATCAGCATCGTTTACGCTAGTGGCATGAGTGGCTCGCAGGTGAATCAGTCAGCAACAGATCATCAATACTTGTCCTATTGAACAGGGATCTAAGGCTGGACTGATCGAAGGCGAGTTGTTTGCAACGGTGAGCGGTGCCAGGCATAGGTTGTCCAGGATCAATTGAGAGTGAGCGACAATCGGCCACATTGCTAAAGGTCGACAAAAAGCTACATGAGCCCCACCAAGGTGCCATTCCTGCTTTGCCAAGTCATACGCATTTGTTCCTTCCATTCAATCTCCTCATCCCTATTCTGTAATGTTCCAAACTCCCTCATGATCTTGACTGTGGTGTATGCACACTCAGTAAAGACTAGTCTTGTTCCTGGGCATTGCCGGGGGCCACCTCCGAATGGCAGGTACTCCCATCCTGGCCTGACCGTCTCCCATCTCTCAGGTAGAAAGTCTTCCGCATTGGGTCCCCAAAAGCCGGGATCACGCATCATGGTACGATAATCTGCCTCGATAATGTCACCCTTTCGAACGTAGAGCGGCCCGTTCCCGTCAGCACCTCCACCGCAAGGAAGGATAACATCCTAACTGAAGGTGAACAACATTCTGGGACATGGGATTCCATTAGTCTTGGACTTACTTTGAGGCAGATACGTTGGTTTCCGTTGATGATCGGTGTCAGACGATGCGCTACAAGCATAAGCCTTTACTAGCTAGTTGACAGATGCTTTTACCTACTCTCGCGGAAAACATTCTTCAGATACGTATAGGAGCTCAGTAGGTCGTAGGTGATCGGTTGCGCTGTATCATCCATAATTTCTGCACGGAGTTTGTACCACACTCGTGGGTGCCTAGCAAGATGAAAGAAGACGTTGCTTAGTGCGACGGCAACACCGTCATGGGCCGGGCTGAACACACTCAAGATCAATGATCGTAACGTGTACCGATCCGTTGTGAGCTTCGCCGCTTCATCCACAAGTCGCAGGCGGTCTTTCTCAGTACGGCGCTCCTCCCCTTTCTCCAATCTCTTCATAGCTTCCTTCACTCGTTGTTCACAGAAATCGGTGACGGTCTTGCATGCAGCGTACCACTTGGCGTCGCGATGAAGGAACTTGAGGCCCCGAAGTAGCATTCTTAGGCCCGTACCACGTTGCGCATATTCGAAAGCTTCCATGAAATCTATGTTGGGATTGTCCAGAGCGTTGAGTGACTGCCCGAAGATAAACTCGCTGGAAGTGTCCAAATTCTAGGGCTCTCTCAGTATGCTAGCCGCTTGGGAAGAAGAGCATTTTTCCTCACCAAACGTTTGAATAGGGGCATCAGATCGATTGTGCTGCCATCACGTGGTATCAACGTTATGAACTTTGCGACATGGTACTCCAAGCGCTCGATGTTCGCGGTGTGCACCACATCAAAGCTACTACGGATGAATTTGCGTGCCGACGCCCATTCGTGTCCGTCCGCGACGACGATTCCATTTCCCCAAAGATTTTCAGCTAGATGGCGGCGTAGGGGTGCGATGCCGAAGTCGTTAAAGTAGAGAGATTGGTAGTTCTTCACCACCTCTGGATTGATAGTACTGTAGGTGGTGTTGCCAAACGAGTTGCTCATGAACGTTTTGCTCGTACAGAATCCCTGTTTCCACAGCGTGGTACTGGTTTTAAGATAGGTTCCTGAGCTGAGAGCTCGCATCTTTTTGATGAACAGGTCTATTCCCCAGATGGGGTCGCGATGGGGGTATGAGGGTGGATCCGTACAACCATGTCGGCGTTTGCGGAGGGCGTAACGTAAATGTGCAATGAGCTTGATTCCCAAAAGACATGCGCACACAGTGAAAAGAATAAAGAACAACATAGTCAAGCTGCTATACGTTAGGTTTGTTTAGTTTCGTTGTGAGAAGTCGCAGGTGAAGATACCGCCAGGTGTTAAACGGTGAGTTTGGGGGGGCCCGGCCTCACCGTTTCGTTGCGGTGCTGCACTCGCGTGCCGTGCCGCAAAGCTGCATATATATCTAGGGTCAGCGACTTTACCGCCAGAATATTCCATCTCCACGGTGTCGGGCTCTTACATTATGCAACGGACTTCAACAGAAGAAGGCTGATGAAGTCGACGTTCATACCACTGCACACATGTGGCCATTTCTTCATAGGCTAAAGTGACGGATCATGTTGTAAACAGGGATGTGCTGGTTTTAAGGCGGCCATTTTTCATTGGTTCATGCATGTCAGCCAAATTGATTAAGCATACATCAATTGCGCCTTTGCCATTGTATGACAGCTTCACACAGCTGCATATGCTATGACCGATGCAGGTGGAAGCACTTGCGAGCCGGGGCATAATCGGCGGCCACAAGGCCGAGGCTCGATTCTTTTGCAGCGGTTTCAACCTGCACGGGTTCTGAGGCGAAAACAATGATTTTCGAGGCGAAGTCTCCTATGATAGATCCCCTCTGCGTGCCCATGGTGTAATGAGAAACTCGTCGCACGGTGACAAGAGTATAATCAATGACTGACAATCAAAATGCTACAACGCCATGAACAAATTCCCAGAACAATTTGAACCTTCAGAATTTCTGTCGAGCAAAAAGGTACTTGCTATGCTCAGCCTTGCCTTCTGTGACGCACGGAATTTCTTGATACTGCTCAAGTATCACACGATAGGACATCCGGAATCAACGGAGTTTGTTGTGGTACCTTTTCCAAACTTATGGCTACCTATGGCAAACTCTTCGTCCCTCCGTCCGGGTTGTCTCACAGATGACCCAATTGAGACCTTCGACGTCTTAGAAGTGAGTTGAATGCGGTTTCGTATGCTTTGTAATTTCGAGTCAAGTGAGGACTTTCTGATTAGACCTCGAAGCGTCGGTAGACAGGCTGCCAAAAGCGCTGTGGTAGTCTCGAGATAGTTCCAAAACAGAAATGTCGTGATGAGTACTGATCTCAGTCAGCCTTGCCCAATATTGATGGTCGAGACGTACAGTCGACATCAAGATCCGGATTGAAGTTTTCTAAACCAAAGAGTGAGTCTTGATTGCACTTCTTATCCCCAACGAGCATTCGCGACTGACGTTTTGCTTGCCACAAAACCCATATCATACGTATCAGGGAAGCAATGGTTGCAAATCCCCCAAGCGCAAATACGAAAGTGACGCTTGCCTTTTGCAATGTCGGCATGTGTAGCTTCCATATCTAAGGTTGTCAAATGAGGATTGAGTGAGCTTCATGGGAGCCACTTACGGTCGGGATAGGTATAATGAGTAGTATGAAGTCGCACAAAAAATCCGACACCGCGAGGGCGTTCAGAATGAGGTTGAAATTCCCACACAAGGTCATTATGTTCATCGCATTAGTCCACCAAATGCTGAAGTTCACACCACATGCGAAGAGATACCGCAAAAGGAATGCCAGGGTCCACATCGTGACAAGGACAATCATCGACCAGATCGTCAGGTTAGTGGAGTCACGCCAGTCTCGCTTGCTGATCACAAACAAGCGTTGATAGAAGAAGAGGATGCTGAGTTTGATACACCCAAGCGCTGGAATCGAAATGAGCAGGAAAATCCACTCATCCTGTTCTGTGTTCAGCGTACATGAGCCAGGCATGTGGGGCTATAGTGTTTTTACCTTCTGCGCGATTGTGATGTTTTCGTTGAAGTCGCTCCAAGACGTCCGCCTGGATACGCCGGACGCTGGAGGCGATTCTGTAGCAACTGGTGTCGGATATCCATAAACATGTTTGGAGACTCCTAAATTTTGTGAGCGCTCGTATCAAGCATCGCATGCAGTCCAGTACCGTGTATCATGGTTGCAGCTAGTCCGAGATTGAGAGCCTTTGCGATGAATCAGCAAATAGGATCTTGCGAAGGAAGCCGTGACTGCATACCAGGGCCGGAACCGTGAGCCAGTCATCGATACGGAGACCTTGTTTCCTTCTATTCCGTGCGTAAAAGCGAAGTAGAACAATTCCCATATCTAGCAGGGCGAGAATCACGGTCAACGGAAGGATCACCCGAGGTGATTGCGTTGCCATTAGCATTGTCATAATGTCAAGCAACGGAGGGAACCTGTAGGTGGAAAGGTGGGAACTGCTTGAGCAATTGTCAACGGTAAAGCTCAGATGAAGAGTTAAAGACGAGAGTATGGTCGTGGGGAGACAGCTTGAACCATCGACGACGCGGGGCGACCTTTTCTTGGGTAATTCTACACGGCTTCGAATCCCATTGATAACGCGAAATTTTACACGTGTTGGTCTGGCGGGGTCTGCTACGCCGCAGAAGCACAGCAATCAACCCTGCCCCTCCATGAACAACTCAGAGACGCCATCTTGATTATCCGGAGAGAAGTGTGCTAGCCAGCATGGGAGTAAATATAACCGGCAGGGTTAATAATTCTTTAGCTAGTATATCGGCGACGCGACGTATCCAGTTGGCGCCGTACTTGCTGCGGGCATCGTGTTCAGCAAACCGACATAACCTGGGACGCAGTGCGCGGCAACGGTGCAACGCCACATACCTGCTTAACGTCCCGAAATTGCATGGAGCTACATGAACTGTGGAATGATAAGATCCTCGAAGTCTTCGGAGTCCGACGGAAGTATGCCAGTGGACCAAATATGTCGAAAGTCGTAATGTGCCGCCTCCACGCGTAGGTTACGTACCTTGAAGCAGGTTCCTGTCCTATCATACGGCAATTCTGGGTCCAACTTATGCGCGTGCAATAAATCTTAAAGCAGATAAGGTAAGCTATGGATGCACTTGGCCCCACGGTAAGGGGCAATGTGTATGAAGATCTAAGTCGACGAGCGTGGCCAGCATTGGTAGGCTCTTTATTGCCATGGACAACAGCATGCACGGTGAACCCGTTCCCCAAGCTGCATAGCTCGGCCCGACCCAGAGTTGGGTCCATTATACCTTTGGCAAGTATGTCGCGTAGCCGGTCCGCTTCGATGTTGTGAGCACCGTCGCGAGCTAGACAAGGTTCTCAAAGGTTGAATGAAGGAGCCCATATTTGAGACCGTCACGGAAATTGCATTTGCATCTTCAGCCTGTGATCACTCTGTTGGTGCGCCTGGACTATGCGACAGCCTTTGGAGCCCTAGGGTTCAGTACTTTAACAAAAAGCTGGTACGCAAAGGCTGTTTTGCTGAGAAACATGGCATCGAGCAATTTTGAGGCGGACACAGTCTTATACTTCACAAAGGATACGGAACAATTGGACTTCTAATTGATTTAACTGAGTTCATTGAGACATACGTTGTTAACGAAAGTAGGTGCAGAACCCTCCCCAGTACATCAAGACCTCCCAAGCTATGTTTCCCTGAATACTGTGTCACTAGAAGATACACCGTTTGGCTTCAATAGTCCCTCGGGGTATAGGTACTGCAGCGGTCAGTAAACCTGTGACAGACATGATGCCCAGATGCCCAGGGGTAACAAATTTGCCTGGGCGGAACACGTACCGGCTTGAGGACAGTTATCCGTGCCAACAATTTCGTCCTCTGCTGCCTCACGCCCTGAGACTTCTGTGAGCTACTGGATATCGACTGAAGGTACCTTAGTCGTACCTTGGATAGGAAAAGGCGCTCCATATGCCAAGGCAATCAAGCCTGGAAGTAAGGCACATAGAATAATACGGATGTACATGGCTGTTGCTGCGCGCGAAAGACTTAGTCTATGCAAAGAGACGTAGGAAGAAATGCTGTAATGATGAATTGACTGAGGATGGTTCGGATTCTGGAGGATGGCTGATGAAGATGCCTATATATACCCTCGTTCTCTAGCGTCTATCATCCGCTGAGCCGGCAAAACAATCAGCATTGCTAATTTAGGAAGGACCGTAACTTTGATTCGTGGCCTACAAAAAAGACACTTCACAAGGGTAGTAAACGTTCATCTACTTCCAACATTGCAGCCAGCATATGTACTCCCCGACATTCTTACCAAACGGACTTCGCAAATGCAAGACACCAATACTCAGATTGGCCCAGCTCATGGGTAGCTGCGCGAGCGCGGCTAAGTTTTCGGCGGAAAGCAGAATCAGAAGGTCCTGCCGCAGATCCTAGGCTTTTAGCGCTCCCTTCGCCGCATATATTGTTTCAAAGGTTCATGGCTTCATGCCCGTGTAATATGGATGATCTTCTAGATGTAGCCCCCTTCCCGTTTCGGTTGTGAACTGTGTGGTAACACGACCTTATCGTTGATCCTAGAGAGAATGCATTTGAACATTTCACTTGCACGAAGGGATTAGATCAAGCATATTAGCCGGGCCGGGGATCATTTCACTCTTACAGAAATAATTGGTCCTTTGTTGTACCCCACAAAACACGTATACGCTAAGCGTCGCTGACACTCACCACCCATCAACAGAATGGAAGCAGAAAAGCTACTCATCACTCACATTTCCGAGGGGGATGAAGAACACGTCGATGACTTGCAATGGCTTGAGCGTCGAAAAGCACGTAAAACTGGCACGGTTACCGCGCGGCTTTATATCATCTGCTTGCATCTTCTCGTCGTACTGGCTATTGGGTTATTAAGTCTCTCTTACATCGGAACAGACTGGTTCGCGCGACCATACACTCATCTTTGGAGTAAGAAATGCGCTCCTGCCTTCAAAGGCTGGTATTTACCAAGCATAGAGCCGCTATCTGTGGACACGCTCGTGAGCGACGAACACTCCGTTGACCACAGCGAATATAGCCGGTACTCGGGACCGCCATCGCATGAGAACACAAAAGCATGGGAAGACCTCATTCAGCGTAAGCAACCTCCGTAAGGTATTGGCGATTGGTTAACATATAGAAACAGCAACGTTCTTCTCGGCCACTGAACAGGAACTTCGACGTGGCGGTGAATCTTTAGAGGATTCTGTAAGACTTGCGGATGTGGATGGCTATCTTGCTGCTTTAGGAGTGTATCACGAACTCCATTGTCTAGTACGTATATCGGTGTAGGGTGTATGCATTCACTTTACTTATTTCCGCGTCACAGCGCCAGCTAAGGCTCTATCTTTACCGCGACACCTACTTTAGCAACTTAACGGAAGCGAATCTCCAGTGGTTTTATAGCCACCTCGGTAAGTATATTGTGTACGTTCATCGCGTCTCGGATGGAGGACTGACTAGTTTGACTAGATCATTGTATTGAGACGCTTCGAATCTCGATAATGTGCCAAGCAGACTTCAGTCTCTATACCTTCAAGTGGGTGACAGATGATGAGTATCGGCCCCATGCAAAATCCAAAGCAAAAAGGCAATGCGTGAACTGGGACCAAGTTGAGAATTGGAGTATGAAGCGTAAGGTGTCACTCTGGCCTCGCCTCATACGCAAGGGCGGTAGACCTGATAAGATCCACCTCTAGTAAGCTCATAGAGCTTGATGGCACACTGGCGCAAGGTACGAGGTATAAAGGCTTATCAACACTTTGGTCTCCTCGGTTTAACGTTCGAAACCTGTATTCTCTCACTTAAAGGGTAAACTGTATACCCACATCTAAGTACCACGACCCAGAAGGGACAGAGCTCGGTTCTGTAAATCCAGTGATCAACACCTCATTCACAATCTGCTCACCAGTCGCACTCGTGAGTCTCATACCGACCGGTACCGCATACGGTCCACTATCCTTTGGAATCTGCCACGCACCATATCGTTCCTGTGGTCTCGACGAAGAGTAATCAGGTTGCTGAATCAACGGGATCCATTCCCTCTGTCCAGCTCCTCGGACCTCCATATTGACAATGCTTCCAGTGCTACCGCCAGCGTTCACTGCTGTCACCTGGAAGTAGTATGGTCCCGCAGAGGGATGCAGCCATACATATACATTTCCTGGTTTCGGGCAGGATACGCGCTTATACCGTGTGGGAATGACGCCTTCGACTATGTTGCCATTGCCTTGAAGGCGGCCCATGGCAATGTCGGAGAGGTCAAGGTGGATGCTATCCTTTGGGACAGGGCAGCCGTATTTGAAGTCAATTTCGCCGCAATGATCGGCTCCAGCACCACCTTTGCCGTGTTCAGTATTGCTAAAGATTAGAGGTGAGGGAGAACGTACAGCACCATTTCGGATTCGGCCAGCATGGGCAGGAGTCGGTGATCTCGAGAATAATCGGATCAGTGTAGTCGGCCTCGCCTACTGCATAATCACTTCCATCTGGCTTTGTGTGAACTAATTCGAAGCATTCGCCACATGAAAGATAATTGTCTCTTTCACCTGGAAGGGAGTTCCAGAACTACGGTTTTGTAAGTTCGCACCTAATCACGCTCGGTTATTACTGACTTGTGTATAGTAATCACCATTTGGTGCGGCAAAGTTTCCGCGCAAGGTGATGTTGCCCGCTGGATCCTGGCACAACGGCGGATATGCCTTACAGAATGCATCGCAAGCACCGCCCAGCATTGTGTCGACCCATGCCTCCTTGGACGTTGCGCACATTGCGTAGAGGCCGAAACCACATGCTCCAGCGGATGTGATGCCATAGTGCGTAGATCGCTGCGAACTGTCAGTATGCATTTCTCGGCTGCAAAGAATTCACCTACGCTGTAGTGCCAATTCTCAGTATCCTTGACATTATGCACTTCGCCCCACATGTTGCCCGACTTGCAAACAGCCGGGTCTGGTGTGATACAATTCCCAGAACAGCCATTGTTGCATTGCTCGGAGCGGTTGTTGTTGTCGCAGTATACCGGACAGCATACGCCGTCCACTAATGCTTTTCCACTGCATCCACTGCCTCCAGCTGGGTAAACGCCCTGGGTGTGAGCTGCGGCAGCTGTATCTGAGAGAAACGTTGTGGACGTCCGATAAGGCGTCGAAGTAGTCGTCACCGGCGGAAGTGTAGATGTCTGTATCGTTGGGATCGCGACGCCTGTTGTTCCCAGCTGTTGAGGCTTAGTGATGCTCAAGTAGAAGGGAGGACACACCAACCGCGTCAGGAGCCAAGCACTGGGAGTAGTACTCATTCTGTCTTGCGCATATGAGCCCCGTTTGACAGCAAGTCGATCCCTTGTAGAGTAGACCTCCGCATTGTGAACTGGAGTGAGTCAGCCTAACATCTGTCGCAAGAGCAGTCCTACTTACTATACACCACCGCATGACTGCTGCGAAGAGATCCCGAGAAAGGTACAGAAAGCAGCAACGGTCACCACTCGACGGTTCGATCCCATTTCAATGATGGCTTTGTTGAGGTTTCTGTTGGTGGTGTCTACAGTGGCATTCATGGTATCCGGGGGCCCGTCGGGAGTTATAGTGACAAACCAGATTGGACATGTACCTGAAGTAACATGATGCTGAAGTATTTCTGATGAAGCAGAATTACCTTTGATTGATTGTCAATGTTATTCTGGAGGACCCTCAAAGAAGTGGGGTGACGAAGGGCAGGCATCTCGTGGGCGTTGCACTTCGATAGTATCTAAATTGCCTATGCTGTCCACCTTCAAAACTTCTAGTTCATCCTGGACCATGTATCTTCATTGTAGCTGCGATGACTTTGTATGACTTCCTAGGTAATACGGGCAAGGGTTCACGGAGACCTAGTCGCATGTGCAGAGCAAAATCGAATGTCGGAGACTGTATTAGAAGTATTTTGTTGGAGTCTGGAGCAATGTGTATATTAAACATCGTGAGCCTCGTGGCCACGAGGAGCGTGCGATACCCGGTACCGGGTAAATTTGCAGCGTGAGGTAGCTCCATATGCCGTGAGGTGACCGGGGAAAGATACCGACTGTGCCGAGTGCGACCGCGTTGGCTTCAATCGTTCGTGCGTGTGATGATAAAGTTTTGCTACCTGAAGGTTTGCTGTGGTTCAAACGATTCAACAATCGCGGCTGAAGAATATTAGGCGATGACGTCATCGTCTCACCACCTGATTTCAGCCAAGTCCTCGCACTGACTCCTCACCACAACCACCTATACAATCCCATACTCCTCCAGATCTCCTTTCACTCCTCTGGCAAACACCCTTCCCTCGATCAAACCCTCATCAGCGATAAATCCTTTCAGCATCCTCACCCCTCTCTCTTCAAATCCAAGCCTTCTCATTACGCTGGCTGAAGCTTTGTTCGCTGGCGCACAGAACCCAAAAAACTCCTTCTGTCCCCTCTCTTCCACAAAATACTTGATCAGTGCTTGGGCAGCCTCTGTCGCATAGCCTTTGCCCCAATACCTGCTCAGAAGCGCGAAACCGATCTCTGGGACGCGTGGATTGTCCAAGTACCGTCGGACCTTCATCGACACCATGGCAATTTTAGTCAGGCCTTCATTTTTTCCTGGTATTGAACTTCCGGCATCTTCTTGGAGGAGTGTCGGGTTGGCGGATGTTGTCTTGACGCAGACCAGATATCTCCCGTGTCCTCTCTCATCCATCCTCGTTGCGCCATTTAATAGGTTCTGCCGTGCGGCGTCGCGGTCAGGTAGCAATGTTGCGACGCCACCTTCCGCCGCGATGAATTCGGGACTGTTGTATAGCTCGACGAGGAAGTCGCAGTGAGAGTCGTTGGAGGCGATGAAGTGTGAGATGGTAAGTCTGGGCGTGTCGATGCGGAAGTTAGGGTCGGGCATCGTGATTTTTGGATTGGGAGCTATCAAGCGCTTGAGTTAGCAGATGAATTTTTGAATGAGTGGTATTTGGAACCAGAATACACGGCGAAGTGTTTTGTCACCATGATGTGAGTCATTCCACAAGGCCGTTTGCTCATCGGTAGCAAGGATTAAAGAGGAAGGTGTAGGATCGCCTAACCACTTCCAACTTGCTATCTGGTAGGTCTCACCTGGACCATCGAAAGCATATTTATAGGCACATGAGAACTCTAGGAAGATCTAGTCAACGGATATATTGTAAGATGGGAAAACCTCAGGCATCATGCTAGACATGCTACAGACCAGAGCTCTAAGCGCCCTGGACCGCCTTCGCCTTATTGAACTCATCAACAGCAGCACCCGTCGCAATCAGCGCCTTGGAAGCATCCAGCTTCTCCAAAATGAGCTCAACCAGCTCGAAGCACCCAGCATTGCCAACCTCAGGTTTCTTCACCAACTCCTTGAGCTCGCCGTTCGTCTTGATCGGCCCGTAGTATTTCGACGGAAACTTCGGACCGAAAGTCTTCGCTAGCGAGGAGTAATCCATGATGGGCACATCGTTGTAATCAGCTTCCTTGCCGTGGATGAGTCGCTCGACGGTGTATCCGTCATTGTTCAGGACGAAGACAACCGGCTTGAGGTCATATCTGAGCATATCGGCCACGGCCTGGATGGTCATATGCATGGAGCCCTCTCCGGTGACCAAGATAGGCCTCTTCCATTTGCCGTTGCTCTCCTTGATGGCCTGGGCAACACCAACAATAGCACCAGTGGCGTAGCCGATGCTACCGAAAATAGTTTGGTTGAACATCATGGCGTCCGGTGGGAGACGAGAGTCGCAGAGACCGAAGGCTGAGGTACCGGTCTCGCCGATGATGACATCTCCTGGCTTGAAGAAAGATCCCATTGTATTCCAGAGGTAGTCTTGCTGGAGTCTCTGGCTGGCCGTAAAGTTGAACGGCGGGTAGGGATCCCAAGTCACCTTCTGAGCCTCCCTGTTGAGCTTGGTCTGCTTGAGGTTCGCATTAAGAGCTTGCAGGAGGTACTTCATCGAGACCTGATACGAGACCTCGCCTACGGTCACGCTGAAGCGCTGGAAATCAACGACTGTGGCGTCCTTGCTGACGACGCTGGTAAACTCGCCAGTGTTGAAGTCAGATGGGTAGTTGCCGATCCACAGGACCAGGTCGGCGTCGGCAATACCAGCCTTCACCTGTGAGTGGGTGCCGGCTCCTTGGTGGACACCAGCAAATTGCGGAATATCCTCCTTCAAGCCGCCTTTACCCATGGCAGTCGTGAATGTGGGGAGCGACGTGAGCTCGATAAGCTCGTGGCTCTCGGGAAGAACATCATGGCGTACAGCTCCCCCGTCCACAATGATAATAGGTTTCTCTGCAGCTTCAAGCTTGGCTCGGATCTCCTTGACGGCCTCGGCTTCGAGGACCGGGTTGTTCGGCGGTAGCACCGTGACAAGTGGGCTAGTAAGCGGGCTGGCAGAGATCATCTCATAGGCCATGTCTGCAGGCATGCCAATATAAACAGGTCTTGACTCGCGCATCATGGTGTTTAGGACACGATCGATCTCCGTAGCAGCGGTGGGAGGGTGATTGATAACAGTCGTCGTCTCGGTGATCTGCTTCGACATTGTTTCGTACATGCTGTTTGTATGTCAGTATGAACCAGCATGTGGTTCGAGATTACCTACTCGAACTTGCCGTTGCCGAGAGTGTGATGCAGAATAGCTTTGTTCCTGACAGCATCCGTCTTAGGGTAGCCAACAACGTGCACCACCGGGACAAACTCGGTGTACTGTCCAGCCATACCACAGTATGCAGACAGCTCGCCAGGCCCGAAGGTGGTGACAAAGGCTGCGGCACCCTTCACACGGGCATACCCATCTGCCGCATACGCTGCGATCAACTCATTCGGGTTGCCCTTCCAGGCGAGCTTGTTGTCAGTGACCAGGTCGAGCAGCGCGAGCTCATAATCTGATATACTGTCAGTGATTCTGTTCAATATGAAAACGTCTGCCACCAACCTCCAGGTACTCCGAATACGGATCGAATTCCAAGCTCATAGAGACGCTTGAAGAGATAGTCTCCAATTTTGATCTCTGCCATGTTATTTGTCCCTGTATTGACGATCTATTGATGTTGCGGTTTTTGTGATGCGACGGTAACTTGATAGAAGATATGCAGGCTTGAGAGTTGTTGATTGCTTGCGCTGGCTGGAAGGTTGATAAGATGATGCCTTGTGATGATCTCAAGGGTCGTCGACCCATCCATCTTTATATGAGCTGTGCATCCCCCCAAAGTCCGCGACGTCACCCACGATATCCCCAGGGTGTATTCAACACCCACTATACACATCGTCGTTCATCAAAATCCTGAGGTTCGCACGATGACTACGCACGAGCTTTGGTAGGGAGACAGGCTTACTCACAGCGTTCGCCTCCGAGGCTAACGGAAACGAGCCGCATTCGGGAGTTTTAGGTAACACCAAACAAGTAGCGGATAGCCATGTGAACGCGGCCAAGTTCCGATAGGGATGAAGAGCAGGGCCTCTGGCTTTCCGTTCTACGCGGAAAACGATGCGAATCGTCTATTTCTACGAATGCGATTTGCGCAGTTGAAAGCCAGGTGAGGGATGAATAAGCCCTTGCGTAGGAACTCGACGCGTGCTTGCTATTACTCATCGCGCTCATGTTCACAATGTATCAAGCCGCGCGGTTCCTAAAGGCTCGGGAAAGTCTGAGTATACGACGACGATAAGCAATCGTTCGAACGGCTGGTTGCCGCTGCCTCAGGCTCTGGCGCTCGTCCGGTGCCTGACGAGAACTCGGCCGAGGCTAAAAAGGGGTATTGGCGCCCTCTCAACATAGCGTGGCACTCAACTCTTCGAAATGACGACAATTCGCCAACCCCGCAAAGGGAAGCGAATCGCTAGAATTCATCAAAATTTCATACCTCCTCCAAAACCCATGCCCAAGTAGCTCTCGTCACCCCAGAGGCCCACATCGAACAGCGCATCCATATCGAACTCTGCATTCCTCATAAATTCGAATGGGTCATGGTTGGCACCTTCACCTTCGAGGCCCATACTCGTGTTCATAGCCCCGAACATAGAATGGTGGGGCATGGCGCCGTACCCGCCTGCCGCGGGTGTCTGTATCTCTGAATCGGAGGCGCGATTGGTGTTATGCGCCGTATCCGGAGTTGGGAGGCCATTGGGAGTAGCCATAGATCCTGAAAGCCCACTCTTCGACTTCTTCACATACCAGCTTCTTGTCAAATCCATGATCATCTTCATCGCATGGTAGAAATCCGGGTGCCTCTGCTTCGCCTTGTCGAACGTTGACAATTCCTGCATCCGATAGCACAATGACTCCAGGTAGAGATCGAGGCGCACACGATCCTGCGCGGTTTTTACATCCCATTGCGCTGCATCGTGTGCTTCGCTTGGTATGCAAAGTCGTGCGACAACCATCACGACGAAGGGAAGGTGCATCCATTCTGCGAATGAGAGAACCTGATATTCGGACACCGGAATGGCAAGCAGGGTGTCCAAAAAACGCTTTCCAGCTTCCAAAGTTGCAAGCAATGCGTTCAGTTGTGTAGAGTCAGTAACAGAGCGCGGTATCTCGGCTGCTGGTAAGCGAAGAGCGATGCTGTGCAGCTGCACACTGGTGAAGGAGTACGAAAGCTCGATCGCTATTCTGAGTCAGTTCTATGCATGTAATCTGAGGCGGGGAACTCCACCATGTCGAAACTCTTCGCGGTGCTCTCCACGCTTCCATTCCTCCAGCTGATTCTCCAGAAACCGGAAATTCATCAAGATACGAGAATCAGTGATAGGAAGATCCACCATCTCCTCGATAAAAAAACAATCGTGGATCTGGTCGTCAATGCGTCGGAGATTGACAAGTTCTGCAATTGTTTCATCGGAAGCATATTCACGTTCCTGCTTCAATGCGTTGGCGCTTTGAGCGATGTAGTTGGTGAACTTCAGTAAATTTGGCTTCTGCAGCCCACCAGCTATTCTGTCGCCTTTCAGATACATATCATTGCTCACAGGGCTGTGACTTACGTGGAAGAAAGAAAGTAACAACCAAGGAATGTGCGTTGCCGCTCGCGTTGCTCCTCTGGTGTTGGGCCACGGGGAGCAGACTTTCCTGGAATTTCGATTGGCGATCGAGTACTCTTTTGGTGCAGACCCATATCAAGAGCTAGACCTACAGCTAGTTGCTGCAAGGAGTAGATCTGCTGAGTCTTGTGGCTAAACACGAAATGATACCTGTAAAGTGTAAGTCACCCACGTGGACTTATAGGCTAAAACTTACCACGACAGGTATACAAGAATACCTTGCAGCAGTGATATCGTCCGCCGTGGACGAATGATGGTGAGCTGGGCGACCTCTTTCCGGAACAAAGCATCAAGAGAACGCATTCGCTGGTGTTCCTTCCATGATGCAACTGTCATAATCGCCAGAAAAAGCATGGGCTTTGTCTCGAACAGGTTGTGAACAGTCACATCCAAAGATATGGGAACAAAAGGGAAAGAGACAGACATTAGCCGGTACCCTTTGAGCAACGTCTCGGCCTCCCCCGAAGACAAGAGTGCCTCTACGAGTTCATTGCGAATGGTCGGCTCGCTCTTGTGCAGAACATGAAAAAGGTTTTTCGGGGGACCTGTGCTGGCATCCACACCAAAGCTATGGATCTCTCGCAACTTATCTAGGTACTGTTCCGTAGGTTCCGGGTCTTTCGGCGCGATATCTGCAGTTTGGGCTGACTCTGGTGGTGTGGGATCAAGAGCTGACGTTGATGGAAAGGGCAGCCAGCTTCCTGGAAAGATTCTCCCTTCCCTGCCCTGAGCGAAGCCTGGTTGAGATGCTCGCTCAGTTGGCCCGCTTGATTCGGACGCGACTCTGGTCGAAATCGTCTCGGTAGCTTGTGGCGCGACGATACTAGCGACCAAGCCATCGAGCTTTTGTTCAACTCGCGTGATTCGCCTAATGAACCGTGAGGCAGGGCTACCGCTACACTGGCGCGAGGGCTTACGATAATCCTCGTTGTTTTCTCGGCCGTCTGGGGGTTTCGGACCACTCACAGTCACGCTTTGACGCAAGGCATCTGTTCCGATTAGTATCTCCCCGATCCAAGAGAAATTGGCGCGATCATGCACATGCCTTTGGCAGGTACCCGGCCGTTCGCTGGGCAAACATCTCGTTTTGAGACCACGGCAACGCTGACAAGCGTGCGAGGTCCGCGACTGAGCGGCACGGCTCGCAGTCGGATCCTCCATATTGGGTTCTTCCGATATCGAACGAAAGACTAGCTGATGGTGAATGCCATGCGGGAGACGATGAGAAGGAAAGATGGTGTCTCCAGCGGATCGGGACGGAAGGAACTGAGTTCTCCGAGCCGTGCTAGCTTATTAAGCTTACGCGTCTCTTGAACGACGCGTTCTCGTCGCCTCCTCCTTTATTATCGCGCTTTTTAATCACCCCTGATGGTACCCGCCGTAACCCTGCTGGTCACTGTGATCGCGGCGCGAAATGTGACGGGCAAAGAGTTGTTCTTTGCTCACTGCAGCTTGCAGCGCTGCGAGAAACTTTTGGGCGTGGTCAAGTGGAAGGAACCAGCTCGCTTAACTGCGCCACAAGTTTACATTATATTCCCCCCTGCGAGTGATCGATCGACCGACCAAACACACAGCACGTTCTATTCATAAAGCAGCGCAGGTCTGTTCTAGACCTCACGGAGTTTTCCTCGCATAGGCATCATCACTTTCCAAAAGGCCAGCTTCTAAAGATCTTCTAACCTTCGACAGCCTCCGCTCTTCCGGCACGGTCGTTTAGACCCCCATAGACATGCTACGAGTGCACTGGTTGCTGTTTGGGCCTCTTCAATCTTCAGTCGATGTTGCCGACGCCCTGAACCATGGCTTCAACTATTAGCAATACAGACGTGACGGTCGTTCTTTTCATCCAATATCGACCTCGTCCGCAACGGAACCACCAGTTTCGTCTATCAGCGTAGACGTAGACGCGTTTGGAGAATAGGGATACGACTGGGTAGAAGAGCATCAAGACGACAATGAGGAGCATCAAGAGTGGATCGAAGACGAGGATGGTGAAGGTCGGAAGCTTGTGCGCTGCTGCGGCATGGCTCGTCCACAAGCTCCACCGTCCCTCAAGGTGCTACCTACCACGCATCACTTTGTCACCATACACGATTACATCGCTCAAGTTCACGCTTTGCTTCAGACACTACAGACCAGCATCCCAGAGGCTATGGGGAACATGGCTTCTTCCTCGAATATACTTTACATCAACTTGCTGTCCCTGAACAATCTGCTGTTAGAGGAAGATATTCGGGCGGACGCCATGTGGAAGGTGGTTGGGGACTATGCACGACGACGCAGAGACGGTACAATGATTTCTTGATTACATTATCACGCTATGGGATTTACAATTCAATAATTGTTAGATTTGACAGGATGACTACAGTGAGGTCCCAGAATCTCCTCCAATCAGAGAATACTCAAGCTCTTCGGTACGTTCTATGATCAGTTCTCATGCTACCGCACTCATGTTCAGCAGCGTCCTCCTGCAACCCAAACCTGCGTCCTGCGAGGAGCGCGATTACTTCAAGAAGTTGGGGCTGCGGACCACTTCGGTATCCCACATATTCTCATTTAAGTTCCATATTTGACGCCAGTCGAAACCCATACCAAGCGGTCGCCGCAATGGTCACAAGATTCAAGTGGATGCACATTGCATGATTCCTCGAGAAGCTCCGACTCACATCCACCATCTGTTCGCTTTTGCTCGGGGCGTTCTGAGCAACCACGTCCCCTGCAGAGCAATATTTTCAGTATGCTGGACCTTATTGAGAACGGTCAACCTACCTTGAAACTTGCGCACCATCATCAATCGACTCGTTCTCGGCGCGAAAATCATCATGTTCAATGCGGCTGTCACAATGGCAGCCAGGAGTGACATCCAGATTCCCTTCTTCTTGGCCAAAAATGTCGGCCCATGAGGTGTGGTCGCAACGAGAAGAATTATCAGAAGCGACTGGATTCGAAAGTAGATCGGGAACACGCGCTTCTGCAGTTGGATGAAGCTGTCATAAAGGAGACTTTGGTGGGCGACCTTCACTA
The DNA here is from genome assembly GCA_019022785.1 of Pseudomonodictys pantanalensis. Lineage (NCBI taxonomy): Eukaryota > Fungi > Ascomycota > Dothideomycetes > Pleosporales > Parabambusicolaceae > Pseudomonodictys > Pseudomonodictys pantanalensis. Next base: position 41,802 of record JAFHBV010000225.1, read on the forward strand.
TAACGAAGCTCTGATATATCTGTGCGCCGAAAAGGGCAGCGTAGGTGAAGAGATGGAAAGGCGCAAGGATAGGAGTGAGGAATGATGGGAAAAACATGGCTGCGAAGAGATTTTCACAATGAAAATGGTGGTTTTCCGGAAAACGTATTGATCTACTGGCCCTCCTTAAGAGCTAACTTGCAGCCTAGAGAACCCGGGAGTCGGCTCATCAACAGCTTCCGCTCCGGTGCACATGTTCAACTTGTTCCTATGGACCCATTCCGGCCAGGCGCCCCGCATCAACTTCAGGAGCTTTCAACTCCTGAGGTTCAATCGGTATATATCCGACTTCTCCTGCTTTGATCTCCATTTTCCGACACTGCGTCCACGCAACCTTAAGTTGTCTTACACGATCCAGGTTAACCATGCATAATGCGCTAACCTCAACTCCGTTTGTATTTCTTCAAGTTAGCCTTCGGCTTCCAGCAAATTCATGCGTACATGTAGGTGGGATGCTACTCAATGATGATCTCTTGCCTGTGACCTGAGTTAGTTCGCTAAGAGTGGCTAGACTTCTCCTCTTTGGAAGAGCGACCTGAGCACATGTTACGAGCGTGTCCACTGCCTCCATGATATATGTCATTCGTGTCTACTATTTCAACGCGTCCCCGAGTTTCCCGGAAGGCTCGGCGAACAATGTCGCGAGCCCTGTCGATCGCATTTACCCCCGCAGATTACCCCACGTTTTTGCACCTCACTAAATAACAGTCGTCTGTAAGATGCCCCGGAAAATCTCATTTGAGCACGCACTAATCGCACAACCAAGCTTCTCATTCATGGAAATACCCGGCGCTGACCATGGCCGATGACAAGCGTCGTCGTGTGCGAGGCCTGTCTTCAACTATTGTGCACGCCAAACGGCGGCGACACGATTCTATATATTCAAAGGTTGACTTCAGAATGTAGATAACCAAGGTTAATTGATAGGACCGTGATTCTTGGTCATCCATCAAAATGCAACTTTTCACGGTCTTGCTGGCCTCCACTGCACTCACCCTTCCGACTCTCCCTCCCTTCCATTATCATCACGACGCAAAGCCGGCCTACTTCCTCCTTGTCGGTGACTCTACGACTGCGACTCAATCCCTCGACGGTGGCGGCTGGGGTGACGGCTTCTTGAACACGACTTTACTTCCCCCATCCACAGGCCGTAACTACGGGCACAACGGTGCGACGACTGCATCCTTCCGCGCTGGTGGCGACTGGGCCAATGTACTCGGCAATATTTCCACCCACAAATTTCATTACGACGTCTACGTCACAATCCAATTCGGCCATAATGACCAGAAGAACACGTCTGGCGTAACGCTAGGCATGTACAAAACCAATCTCCAAAACTTTGCCGAAGAGGCCAAGACGGCAGGCGCGACACCCATTTTGCTCACACCGCTCACAAGGCGAAACTTCGACGCGACAGGAAAGGTGTTGGAAAACCTAGCGGTGCAAAAGAACGCCACTATTGAGGTTGCAGAGGTGAATCGGGTGAAATGGATCGATCTAAACGCCGCGAGTGAAGACTATGTGAGCAAGCTGGGCAAGGAGAAGGCAAGCACGTATAACCTGAATCCAGACGATTGGACACATCTGAATGTGAGAGGCAGCTTGGTGTTTGGACGGATAGTGAGCGATTTATTAGTAGAGAAGTACCCCAATGAGTTTGCCTCGGTGACGAAAAGGAACGAAACGTTAACGTGCTTGATCGAGCAAGGTATGTTGGGGTAGAAGAGAGAATGAAGATAGAGCTGTTGTTTGTCAGATGATGATTCATATGCACCTAGACCCCAATTATCCCGCGCATAATCAAAAGCACCAGCAAATCTCCAACGGAGTGTCCGAGATAGGTTCTGGCATGACTCGCCAGCTGGAAAGCTGGTCTAAGTACAGTATCGCCCCATTATTATCCATAAGTGAGTTGAGAACCCTAAGCCACAATCTCAAATTTTGATATTACTACGAAACCCATAGCTTTGGTCAATTCCTCAGACCGATCTCGCCTCTGCTCCAGGCCGCGCACACAAAGGCCATGTCGAATATAGGCCCTACCTCTTCTTCATCCAGTTATTCGCGGTAGCGACGTGAACATCGCCGATCGTAGATTGAGTGGTTCCGATCTCAACGATGTTGAGTGGAATCCAGACATTCTCCGGTGTCATATGTGGGATGAAGACCTTGACCTTTTCGTCGGCCGTCTGGTACGCAACGCCCTTCATCTCGGCCTGCAACTTGACATCTGAATCGGGGAGCTTGTAGTCTGCCTTGATTGTACACCCGAACCCTGGGGCCGTCTCCGCCTGGGATTGAGCCGGTGTGTCGGGAAAAGGCATGCCGTCCCGAATAGCTTTCCAGAAAGGACCAGTGCCTTTGAGCGAGTCAACGTTAGGCAAGTCGACAGGCATGGTGGCCGAGAAGGAGGTTTGTAGGTCGATGATGCTTTCGCACGCTTCAAAGGTAAGTGATCGAACTATGGGGGTAGACTTAACGGAGACATACAGAGTGGAAGATCGCGTATGTCACAGGACCTTTAGCGATGGATACGCGTTCTAGACTTATGCGAAGTCTCTAGATAATTGGGAAGAGTCTCGTAGCCGATGGTTCTTCGTGGAGGAAGGTGACCTGAGGGCGGAACGAATTGGGGGAGAGATTCATATATATGTGTGGGTGGTGACGATAGCTAAGCTGGATTAGGTTTAGCTATCCTTGTGGCAAGCAGTGAGGTGAAGGAGAATCACCGGTACCATTGTAAGAAATCGTCACATGACCTTTTTCTGCGTTTGTGTGACCAAACGCGTGCACCAAGGTGAGTGGGGCCGCTTCTCTTGCCTCTTCGGCCACTGTGAGTCCCTCTCTGGCGACGAACGAAAATCAAGAGAAAAATGTTAGATTTCGAGAGGAGTCGCGGGAGACCTGTGCCTGGGCACACCCAAACCTCGTTATCCCGACTCTCTTTCTCGCATCTCATCTTGAGCTTTCTCATTTCCCACCAGAACGCCCCGTCGTCTCCTCAATCCCCACAATCAAAACATCGGAAACCATATCCCTAGACTATTCGCGTCCTTCATCCTCCTAGGCGTTGGGATCTCAATATCCGCATCCTGGATCGGCCAAGCGATCCTGATAGCGTCAACCGTCTCTTCAAACAGTTTCAAATATTGTGCTTCGAACTCTGCATAGATCTGCCAATTGGCGAGAATGAGCCCTTGATTATTGCCCAGAGTGCGTGACGGGGGCGGATAGGTTGTCGACGAAAAGATCGCGAAGGTGTAGATGCGAATGCGAAGTTCAGGCGGAAGAGTGAGGAAGGAGGCAGGCATCGTAGGGATCTGTGGTAATAAGTAGAGGGCGAAGGGGAGGATATTATGGTGTTGAGGAAGTGCAGTGTTGCCGTCAAAGAGATGTTACAAGATGGAAGACCTTGTACCTGTTACGGCGCCCTTGTATTCTGGTTCAGCAAATTAGCGACTTAGTAATTGGGAAGGCGTAAGGCGCGCCGAGTCGATAGTGCCGGGACGTTGGGAATCACAAATTACGTCAGACTGGGTGCATGCATCGACTCGTTGCGGCACTTTGTGGAAGATGGGCATTCGTACGATAGCCAGAACGGCCCTTGGATAGCTGTGTGGGTCGATGATCTACATGCTGCAGATTTGGTGCAAGAACTGCCGGCGTTTCCTGCGAGCATTTCTTTAGTTTGCCCGTGTATACAGGCCAAACTAAAATGTGATGCCCAGGACAGCTCACAAAAACTGAATCTGCGACATAAGCCCCTTGGTAGGACTTTGATGCAAATATTAAACTTCTTGATACCTCCTCTCTTACCAGATTGCGACTACGCTCAAAAGACCAGCATATCATCGCCTAAATTCAAGGTCCTATCCCAACCTTCTCCTTAACCTTGCGCTTCTCTTAGTACCGCCCCCGTACCGCCCTTAAATCCAGCCTACCCACCAAAAATCAGCCAGACCAGCCCTATTAAGAGCCAGCAGTGCTGGCGTTGTTCCCCTCGTATTGCAGATATTACAGGCGTAGGATATGTGGCGAGTTGCCGCTCAACCCGCGGTCATTATCGTCGCGCCACCCGTTTTTCTTTCGATCGTTACAAGCACTGGCGGAGCGCTTTCATACGGGCAGCCTCAAGGAAGCCATGGTCATAAGCTGGAGTTTTGAACCAAGTCCAATGATTTTGATTTCAAACACCGGCACCCTGCTTCCTCCTTTTTCTACGAATATGCAACGTTCGTAGTAAGTTGATGGTGAAGAGAATACCCAGCACAACGAGAATCACCACCAAAGCCGCTAGCGGTGCGATGATCGAGAAGACGGAAAAGACATAAGATGCCATTCCGAAAGCGTTCGATTCTTGTAGCCACGAGGTTGCAAGGCCAACCTGCATCGCGGAAAGAACAATGGTGACGTATGCGAACAGAGTGATCAATGAGTTGACATTATCGCGAATGAAGGCGCCGTAAGTGGTGCAGCCGCTGAAGTAGCCCCGAGGCTGTCCCTGGGAGAGCCGATAGATCCAGTTGAGACGTCCAACACGCAGTTCGCCGTAGAAGAAGCGTGGGTTAACTGGTATATGATCCGTATCGATTCCAAGCGTGGAGGAGGAATCGATGTACGCTTTCGAACGCATAGAAGCAACCATGACTTCTTCGGCGAAGGCCAGCCATGCTGTCCATGATACCTCTTCCGGGAGCAACCGTTGCTCAACGGCTATTTTATAGTCGACCTCACGCTCGATTAGAGCAATCCAGGACAAAATGAATCCGAAGCTAGTCCGGAAAAGGTCCTCCGATGGACAAATGTTCGCTCGCCAGAATTTCGGGCAGAGCAAATACCTGGGAAGTGGCTTGATGAAGATGCGGGTTGGTGACCATACCAAGTGGAGATCCATCTGCTCGGCGATAGCAATTTCTCTCTTCTTTAACAATTGATAGTGCAGTGGTCGTGGTGAAGTGGGAAGCCCACAGAGCCACAGCCATTTGTGCACGACGTTGAGCCGATCGACATCGACATCATGGTCCAGGAAACTGCGAAGATCGTCCTGCACCAATCGAACCATGTGGTGTCGGTTCCTGTATGTTGCTGGGAGGAGTGGTTTTGCAGGCTCATCGTTATACGTCCTCGAAACCAGCGGCTCGCATTGGAATGGAGGCTGCAGCGGCACCTCTTTCTGGCGGCCGTTAGTAATCCCCCGCCATTACCGCATAGAGTGGATGACCCTTACCAGATAGCCCGCCATCATACTGGCTCTACGGGATGGGGCGACAACGGTAGCGAGCAGGCCGCTCGTGCGAGCGGTAAGAACAGGCTGATGATTTTGAGATGGAAAAGAGGAGTTGGGGGTGTTTCCGCGTCTCACGCCCCCGGTCTCAGCCTCAACGCCAAGGATGAAGCTAGTCCACGCTTCATTGATAGCACCTGCTGACAAAGACGGCCTTACCACATCAGGATGTCGGCCCCCAAATCCTTCCCGACGCCTTCGCGCCATGGAAGAAAAGGAGGCCGGGCAACGGCCTAGCCTTACGCATCAAAATGGAATTTGTCGGGTTGCTTCGCTGCTGTACTTTAGACCCGTTGAGATCCCCTGCTTCCCTTTCATATCTGAAAAAGGGTGGTCAATGGATGCAGCCAAATGGCACAACCCGCTAAGAAGGTCAAGCATTCCAAGCTCGATCGCCAGGTACGTATAGCGATGCAGAGCGCTTTTAGGTTACGCTAACAGCCTGCCGTAGAATGTCAATATCGGCCTGCAAGTCCTCTATCCTAACCCGGATGAGCCCGCATCGAAATCTTCCACCAAGATAGGTCTAGAGTATGTACTTTGGGGTCCAAGTCGATTGGTTACCGATGGTATTCAAAAGCTCACTTCTGTAGCATCATTGCCGTCCCAGGTCTGGGAGCGAATCCAGAATGGACCTGGGTACGAGACAAAGTGCATTGGCTCCGAGACAGCAACATGCTGGGGAAGAGAATTCCAAATGCGCGAATCTCGGTTTTTGTATACCAGAGTCAATGGTTCGGGAAAGACTCCGTGGACCAGCGAATCGAGAATGTAGCTGATCAAATGCTGTATCGAATTGATCGGGATCTGAGAGGGGTGAGTAGCTCTGCACTTCTCCCCAGAAAAGGAAAAATTGGCGACAAAATCAAACAGAGAGATGTCGATTGAGGAGACCTGGGTATAAGCAAGGCTGTTTGCTTCTCGTATAGCTCCTCTCTTGGCACAACATGTCTGAATTTTCCGTTCGCTGACATGATATCAAGGACGGTAACAAGACACCGATTATCTTCATATGCCATTGCTTAGGTGGCATCATCTTGGAGCGCGCGCTATTGACCGCAAGGCTGCGACAGAATGATTTCTCCGGCATTTTTCCTTATGTGGCCGGCTGCATCTTTCTCGGTACCCCATTTCACGGCACGAAGACTCAAGCGAAAGCTGTCGTTCTCGCCGAAATGGCATCAACTATCGGAATGGGCTCTCCGTCGTCTGGGTTGTTGAAAGTCTTAGAAAAGGACAGCGATGTCCTGATCCGCATGCTCGATGATTTCGTCCGACTCTCTCTAGACGCGCACATCCGAATCTTCTGCTTCTTTGAATCACAGAAGAGCGACTTGGCCAAACTTCTTGTGAAAGGTCTGCCCTTCAAAAGCCAGGAGCTGATTGTCGACAAAGAATCCGCGACTTTTCCCGGTGTAGAGAGCCTACAGCTGGCATCGGATCACTTCGGCTTGAACAAGTATAGTGGCCCTAAAGACGGAAACTTCATCTCAGTTTCGAATGAGATCAAGCAGACAGCCCAAAAAGCCGCCGGCATCCTCAAGTCCAGGAGAAATGCCCTTCGCCAAGCCCTGATCAATGACCGCACGTACCACTCTATCAGAGATGTGCTTGGGAAAGGCTTCTCTGATCTGGATACGACTATCAAAGGTGTCTACAAAACCCCCAAAGGCAATGCAACGTCATGGGTCGTGGATGTGGATCCCTTCAAGCAGTGGAAGGCGGCCGAGGTCTCGCAAATCCTTTGGGTCCATGGAAAAGCTGGAACAGGCCAAGCTGCTATCGCGTCATCTGTGATCGAAACATTGGCCAAGACTCAAGATCAAAACTCAATAGTGGCGTCCTTTTTTTGCGATCAGGGCGATGAGAACCGAAGGTCTTTGAAAGGAGTTCTTAAGCTGCTGATTCGGCAGCTAATCGATAACGATCAGGATCTGGCCGTTCATCTGCTGACGGATTCGAAGAAGACGAAGTCGGCTGGACAACAAGACTTCGATCCCGAGGCTCTGGCCAAAGTCGGACCTCTGTGGGATGCGCTTCAAAAGATGGCGAAGGATATTACCGGAGGATCCATCTACATCATACTATACGGATTGGATCAGCTATCCAAGGAATCGCTCACCGAGTTCCTCAGATTCATGAAGGAAGTCTCAGATCGAGGTGCTGTGCCGGATGACGAAAGCGATGTGTCTCCAATCAAGTGGATGCTTCTTAGTCGATCCGGCCGGCCCGAGATAGAGCGCAGCCTGAAACCGAAGGCCCACGAGATCAACATCGACGACTCTGTGAACTCGGGGGCGGTTAGTGATGCGTTGCGCCAGGTCATATCTGTGGCGGTAGACGAGCTCGAACTTTCTGCTCCGTTGACTTACTTTGTCAAGCGTCATATACACTCGAGGGCCGAAGATAACAACATCTACGTCGACTTAGTCATCCAGGAGCTGAAGAACGCAAGAAGCTCTGGTCTTACGAAGCACGCCGAGATCCGTGCTCTATTGGAGTCCTTCCCATATGGACTAGAGGACATGTTTGAGCACATCAGCAAGAGAATTCTCAACCCAGCTGCCGAGGGAATCGAATACACCAAAGAAATCTTGCGATGCATGATCCTGGCCCGACGTGCACCGACTCTGCGCGAGCTTGCGATCATGGCCGATCTACCACATGAGCACCGAGAAGACCTCGGATTATTGAAGGACTATGTCATCCGATGTGGCGCTTTCCTGACACTTCGCGGTAACGATCTGGACGAAGACAGCATGACCGTGGAGTGGATCGATACTGCAGCTCCTGAGCACCTCGAAAAGTCATCTTTTGTAAAGGACGTCCTTGGATTGGATCTGAAAGACATGCAGCACGGTATAATCGCCCTTCGATGTCTTGAATATGTCTATTCCATCACCGAGAAGTATATTGCAAAAGCAGTCGACGAAGACTCGGACGACGACGATTCAGATGATGGTGACAACACTGTCAGCGAACACGATGAAACACAAATACAAGAGGATCAGCTAAGTACAGCCCCGCAAGGTAATGACCAGGATGAGACGGACCATGCCGGCCACGAGGACAATAGCGTAGAGCATGACCAGCCAGAAACGGAAGTGGCCACGGTGCCGCGAACCATCGCCAGCGTAGATGATGACGACATCACCAATGATCAAGAGGATGCGCTTAATTACCCTGTACAGTATTGGATCGATCACGCTAAGCTCGCTCCCGTCGATGTCATTGAAGAGTTCCGCACAGCACACCCTTTCTGGGCGTTCGAATCTCCAGCCAGGCAGGACTGGTGGTCCGTGAATGATTCAATGCATCCTCTTCCTAACCAGACCAACGTCTCAACTCTGCATGTCGCTACAATTGCTGAGTTTCCGGCCTTAGTTGATCATCGTAAGAGCATCGATCTGGAAGAGAACCCCGCTCAACCTTTACTGACAACTCCCAGTGTTGGCCTACGGAAGAGAGCCCGAAGTCGAAAAGTGTGACTCATTAGGCTACCAACCGCTATTCTATGCTGCTGCTTCAGGCAATTACGAGATAGTTCAAGCTCTTCTAGGGGCAGGAGCCGATATCAACTTCGTCAGCGATGAAGGCAAAGTTGGTGCTTTGTACGCTGCAGCCGAATGGGGTCGCCTGGAGATGGTGGAGCTACTGCTCGAGCGGGACGCCGAGATCAACGCTACCTGCCCAGAGTATGGGAGTGCCCTGTACGTCGCAGCGGAGCAGGATCACATGGAAATCGTTAAATTTCTCCTCTCAAAGGGGGCTGATGTTAACCTCAAGGGCGGCGTAGGACGCAGGGCTCTGAACATCGCGGCGTGGAACGGCAACCTTGTGGCCGTTCAGCTCTTCATCGATCATGGGGCAGATGTTGACCCAGACGAAGAGTATTGGTATGGCTCAGCCGTCGGTAGGCATACTCATTGTTTTTTATTTGGATCACAATGCTGATGATCATTGCGTAGGAACGGCGTCCAGACGAGGGCACGCAGATATCGTCAAGCTTCTGCTTTCGAAAGGCTGGAGTCCGAGCAAAACTATGAATACATACGGCTCTTTTCTGACTTGCGCTGCAACCTACGGCCATCTCAGTGTTGTCGAAGTGCTCGTTCAGAAGGAGGCACGTATCACTGTGTTAGAACAGGCGCTTGCAGGTACGTCTTCTACCTCCCCGTCTCAGCCCATAGCCCTCTATTGCCGATCATAGACCTTGTCCCTAGCCGCACGGTCTACTTCCTCGTGTCTTCATGTCTCGTATACCAGCTGTTGGAGCGAACCAACATATCCGAGTTCACTACTGGAGTCATACGATTAACTCAATTCAGCTGCTGCACAGAACGGCAAGGCCGCCTGTGTCAAGACTATTCTGGACAAAACGCCCACGCTTCGCCACCTGAAGGCTTTCATGCGGGCCGCCGATTACGGAAGAGACGAAGTGCTCAAGCTACTCTTCCCTCGCGGCGTACCACAGGACCATCTCGATGAAGCATTGTATCTCAGCGCTGATAATGAGCACGAGAATACCGTGAAACTGCTCCTTGACTTCGGCGCGTCTCCGGATGCCGAGGGCCCCGTGTGAGTGCCTTCTTGCCCATTTGAAGTAAAATATTGACCCTAGCAGATATGGATGTGCATTAACCGCTGCGGCCTACGACGGCACTGAAGGCATCATGAGAGCCCTCATAGAGAAGGGTGCGAACGTCAACAAGCGTAGCGGCGACTATGGTACACCACTACAGGCCGCGGCCTGGTTCGGCGACGCAGATAATGTGAAGATGCTCTTGGAGCACAAAGCCTTGGTCAACACCGAACCGATTGGCATGTTCGGCAACCCACTTCAAGCCGCATGCGAAACCGGCGACGTGGACACCATCAAGCTACTGATCGAGCGCGGCGCCGATGTCAATGCTGTTGGAGGGAAGTATACCTATCCGATCATGTAAGTGCTCTGCAGTTGGATAAATAGCGGCTGTGTACTAATTCAAGTCAGCGCAGCGGTTGATCAAACCGACAGCGAGGCATTGCGATTACTTCTCGAACACAACGCCGACGTAAACGTCAAAGGCGGTGAGGATATGATGCCCGTCATATCACTCGCCGGTGGTACGCTAGGCAAAGAGGATCTGCAATTGATTCTCGAGCACGGAGCAGATATCAATGCCGTCTGCGACAAAGGGACTACTGCGTTGATCAATTGCGCAGGGGCAGCCGACAGCGAAGGGGTCGAATTTCTGATTTCACGCGGCGCCGATATACACATTGTCAGCGAAGAGATCGGCACCGCCCTTCACGCCGCTGCAATGGAGGGTAATGTGGACTGCTGCAGGGTTCTCATCAAAGCCGGAGCCGACGTCAACGCTATTGGTGGCGTCACTGGTACCCCCTTGGAGGCAGCCTGCGGTGTGCCCGACCTGGAGACAGTGGAATTGCTCCTTGAGTCAGGGGCCGACGCAACAGGCCTAGAATTCGTCGCTGGCGAGCTAGGTACTCCACTGCAAGCCGCCTGTGCGAGTGGAGACATCGATATTGTGCTCAAACTAATCGAGCATGGAGCTGTCATTGACTTGCCCAGTCCGTCTGGTAAGTATGGATACGCGTTGCATGCTGCAGCCTACTCCGGCGAAATGGACATAGTGGAGTGCTTGCTTAAGCATGGCGCAGACGTGAATTTAGAAGGAGGACTTCACGGCTACGCCATCTTGGGCGCAGCTTCCAGGCCGAACAACGACTTCATTGTTCAGGCACTGCTAGATCACGGCGCCATTGCTACGGTGCAAGGCGGCCTCTTCGGCAATGGAGCCGCCGCTGCTGCATATGCTAACAACTCTTCCCTTTTGGAACTTCTTATTGAACACGGAGCCGATGTCCACGCTACTGGAGGAAAATTTGGGAGTCCATTGATCTGCGCGTCAATAAAGGCTTCCGATATGAGCTGCGTCGATGTTCTTCTGCGACATAATGTGGATGTCAACTTCAGAGGTGGAAAGTACACCACGGCTCTCCTAGCCGCCTCGGTAAGTCCAACAATGTCTAGTACTCAGGTCGTGTTCTCCAAGGTTTGCCCTGTGCGATCGGCTAGCTACCCCGGCGGTTATCGAGGTGCCAGAGTTGAGGAAACTCTCGCCTACCCGTTCCGGCGAAGTGAGCCAATGGTTGGGGGTTGCTCTTGGCAAATATGACTGGAGTATATCTTTTCTAGGTCCTAAGACTAACGTGTCTCAGTACTTTGACCGCCTAGAGGTAGTGACAGTACTATTAGATAAAGGTGCTGATTTCCGAGTTCGTGGAGTCAAATTCGGGAACGCGATTACGGCGGCTGCGATAAGGGGCAATAAGTCGGTCCTGGAGCACTTCTTAAATATGAGACCACCAGAACAAATGCTCGATGAAGCTCTGGTTGAAGCCTGTGCGCATCGCCAGTCTGTTTCGGTTGAGCTGCTGCTCAAGTCAGGGGCCAATGTCTACTCACGGCACCCGTCGATAGGGACTCCAAGCGATGCGCTTCAAGCTCAAGCTGTGGATGGTTATAACTCCGACGACGAACAGGACGACGGATTTGATAGCGACGAAGATGAAGACGAAGACGAAGACGAAGACGATGAGGATTCTGACGACGAGGACGAGGAATGGGAGGGCGACAATGGCTCAGTCGACGGAGGGGATGACCAAGGAAGTGTGACTGATCTAAAACTGGAAGATGAAGTCTCCGAAGAAGCCAAGATTCAGAAGCTTCTGGATGAAGCCATGGCACGCATCAAGCGGAATCCGAGTGTCAAGCGCTTCCGCACGGTCAAGCGCCGTGGTCTCCCCCCAAGCTTAGCAGTCGGGCCCCAACCGCAACTCACGCCTCGCACAAGCTACCAGCAATTCAACGGTAGCCAGTACGATTCTGGCGCAGGAGAGAGGCTTCGCGGCCCTCATATTGGTCAACAACCAAACCTTATCCCACACCGACAGAGCTTCCAAGCATATCCAGGGGTGCCTCAGCAAGGCAATGGTTACCTGCAAAATTCTTATCCCCCTCAGCAACAAGGCGCTGCGAGTTATCAAGAGAGACCTCAGCCTTCCCAACAATATTCCAGTCAACCAATACCAAGGCCCCACCCTCCGCAACAGTTCCCCAGTCCACCGGTCCCGCAGCAACAGTATTCTAATGCACCTCCCCCCCAGCAGCAGCACACTTCGCCAGCTGCCCCTTCCCGACAGCATTCAAATAGGCCGGGCTACGACGGTATTCCGCCCTCGCCGCCTCGTGCTAGTTCGCAAGACAGCATGCCATCACAAAACCCACCCAGATATAGCCAGCAGCTGAACCCTGGCTCCAGTGGGAGGTACCAGCAGCAGCAACAGCAAGCACCTAGCTTCGTGGGAAGAAAGCCAGTAGGGGGAGGAACGCCCCCTCAACAAGACCCGCGGTACGGCGCTCCACCTAGACAAAGTCAATATATCTCTCCGCCACAATCTGGCTATCCTCCGCCTCAGCCAACTTACACCGCTCCACCGTCACAATATGGGTCTTCTAGTCCACCGCAACAATATGGGTCTCCACAGCGGCAGACATCATGGCAGTCTCCACCTCCACCTCAATACCAACCCTACGCTTCCCCCCCACCTGGTCAGGAAACGGGATATATACCGTACAATCAGCCCTCTCAGGCATCGTCGCAGAGCTCATTCCAAAGTAGTCAGTATGCGCCGAGCACGCAAAATACGCAATATGGTGCCAGTCAGCAACCCTACCAGACACCAAACTCTAGCCAGGCGAGCGGGTTTAGCAGACAGGGGCAAAGGCAAGGGCAAGCAAGAAAGTGGCAGGGTGGCGGGTATGATGGCGAAGGGTATGGTTGAAGGCTTGACTTTATTTGCAAAATTCGCGGAAGATTGTAAGACCACGCGCATCTAGTGTTAAGGGTAATAGACTTGACGTTCGGCAGTCGACGCCGTCAGAAGGTTGTGTCCCACGACTAGCAGTCCCGTGACAGAACTAGATGAGCAGCCCATATTCCCGTGGAGAATATGTTTATACTACCATCGGCCCTCGATTTCTCGCCGCAGCCTGTCTCAACTATAGTGTTTTCTTATGTGCTCCTCCATGGCTTCCTCCCCGACCAGCCCAACGACCTTAGCCACCTGCACGTTATCCTTGAATCCCAACGTAGATGGAACCGATCTAATCCCATAGGATTTGGCCAGCCCCGCATCATCGTCTACGTCCAGCCAGCCAAAGTAGACCTAGGAATACTTGCCCATCCACCTATGCAAAGATCAACTAGGACCCAAGATGGGAGCAGTAAGAGATAAGACGGACTTTTGAAGCGTGCCCTTTAGAGCTCTACTCTGGCCAGCCCAACGAGCGCCGAAGAAGGGGACTACGGATTTGTTGGAAGTCAGGGCTTCGTTGACGGCGGAAAATCTGGGCGCGGTTAGTGTCATCGGTTTGAGGCAGGCATCGAAGAGGGCGGTGAGTACAAGATACCCTTGGATGGTGTGCAAAGTCATGTTGCTTGCTTATTACGATGGCTGGTACAGATGTGTTAGAGATACAATCACAGGACGGTAGGCTCTCTTTATATCCCCGGTATATGTACGCCATGTGACTACTCCACTCTATACGCCGAGCATATCCGAATATAGCTGACTTCTAGTCAAGCCATAAGCTCAAGTATGTGGGCGTCATCAAGTCGTACAAGGTACCGAAACACGTCGGATTCCTAGTGCCGATTCGTGGTTGCTTGCGTTACGCGGTTAGCCAGGGCAGCTGCATTGGATCGCAGCGTCGTGTATTGTTGAGTGCGATACCAGAACGCGATACTAGACCAGTGTTTGCCTTTAAGTATGTCATTTCACTGTCCACTCCACCTATTCTGCCATAACCAAGACCCTCCCCCGAGTGATCGCTGAAATTTTCGCGTCTTATGCAGCCTTCTTACAATATCTTCCAACTTCAACAACCCACTCTAATCCATCTCCCTCCTGATCCATGACGGCATGATGCTTCTTTCCAGATTGATAGGGGGCTGAGGTAGTGCCTTGCTTTCTATCTGACGGAGAGGGGTAGTCGGGGTATGAACCGTCCACATTGTCGACATCTCAGGTGTATGGCGATGCCGTGTCGTACTGTTCTCGATCTTGATCCTCGTCTGCGTATTGGTCCTGGTAGGATAAGGTTTGGTCCTGGTCCTGTGACTGCGAGGTTGGATCCTCTGCATCCGGACCTTCCATGCCATCTACCCAGACGACATCGTACGGCGCTTCTTCACCCTCCTCTCCGTTCTTGGTGTTCTCCTAGATCTGTGTCGGATCGTCTTCAGATTCCTCTTCCACCGTCTGGACTGGCGTCGAAATAGGGACTTCCTCCGTTTTCGCCGACGTATGCACCTCGGGCTCGTCTGTATCCTGTCGTACCCGGACTGGTGGGATACCCACCCTTTCTGACTTCCGCCCCCATCTGACGAATACGACTCCAATCTACCCTCGCCCAAACTCTACGCCATCACTCCGCCCAGGCCAAACTTTCTGACAATGTCATCGAACTTCCTGGTGATAAGCGCCGGTGTATCCCACGTCCAGAAAAGCCCATTGACATCGTCATAGTAGTACTCCCCGCCCGCCTTCACATCCGTTTTGCCATTTGCTGCAGCTCGCTGCCACGAGCCAGCGACATCCTTGTCCGTGCATCCAGTACCAAAGGCGTGCTGACATGCGCCGCTGCAATGCTCGGGAGAAGTGCCGCAGTTCCCGTACTGTGAGCAGCACCCACTTGCGCACTTTGTCATCTTATCAGGCCCGCAGGTACCATCGTATGAGATCGCGATGGCAGCTGGGTCGATTGGCTGCATGTGTGCGCGCTCAAAGGTCCAAGCACCGGAGGTGAGGGCGTCTTTGCCCGTGACTGGGTCCTCAGCTGGGACGATGGGGCAGCCGAGGCCTTGAGTGCCGCAGTCTCCCGCTGTGGTGAAGTACTTTGCATAGTACGCGAATCCGAGTTTCATCTTCTCAGGCGGCGCGCCAATGTCAAGGTAGTTCTTGATCGCCTGGGTGGCACCGGCGACGGAAGTGTGGTGGCCAGTGATGTTGTCGCGGCGATTCATAAGGTCGTAGGCCATGACGTTGATGTAGTCAACAGAAGGCCAGATCTTGGGTCCATTGTCGGGCGTAAATGCGATCATGTCGATCTTTTTGCCGGGAACGGCGATGGAGAGGAGTTTGGAGGGGCCGATGGCGGTGCGTAAAGCGGCGAGTAGGGCAGGATATCCGGCGATTTCATGGACTTTGGCGTCGTTGGGTGTTTGCTTGTAGTCGGCACCGTTCCCGCCTGGATATTCCCAATCGATATCTACGAGTATGTATCAGTAATTGACAGGAAAGATAAAGTGGTTCGGTGAATAGGGAGAGCCTACCAATTCCGTCCGCCCCAGTGTTCGTCAACATAGTACTGACATCTTGCGCGAACCTCTCTATCCCAGCCTCTGTCTTAGTAGCTTCAGTGAATCCGATAGTGTCGCCCCATCCTCCGACGGCGATCATGACCTTAGCGTTGGGGAACTCGGAGCGAATGGTGGATATAGGGACTTTGGGCTGGAATGCCGCAGTATTGTTGGCCATTGCGAAGGCTATGATCACGTGGTCAATACCGACTTGATCCTCTGGCCTGGTTGGCCGAATCGGGTGCCATCTAGAGCGAGAATAAGAAGCCGGACTTGTGAATGGTAGGAAAAGAAGACTTACTCATCAGCGTACATGACGGAACGAGCAGCAGCAGAGCCCGCAAGGAGCGAGGTCGCTAGCGATGCCAATGCCGAGAACCGCATGTTGGACTGATGAACTGATGGACGCTTTGAGAGAAAAGTGATGTTGCTGGATTTGCAAAGCGAACTAAACTGGATACGAATTCGACTAGGACTCAATCCCTTATTTCTGCGTGCGCGAAATACCTCTTCGAAAGGCGTCAAGCAGACATAGGACTGCGCAAACGGCTGTATTTTAGGATCCGCAATCCGGTCCAGTACATACAGCACCGCGAAACGAGTGACGAGTGCCCCTTAAAAGCGACCCACCCAAGCAGTCAACCGGCCCTTTATGTGCTTTCCCGAGCATCGCGGTTTCTTTCCAAGTGGCAAGCAGCCCTGTTGTGTGTACCCGTTTGGTGCGAATGCCTTGCTTTGCTCCCATTCTAGAGAGGCATGCTCGCATGGTGGAATGAAGCCAGTATTGAATCCCCGTCACTCTATACAAGATAGGATTTTGCATCCCTTTGCTGGCCACCGTGCGAGCAACAATAATGCTGCAACGTTATTGCTGAGATTGGCAATGCGATTCTCGAAGTGGACTCGATGTCTCATTAAGAAATGACAAACTGAGGGCAAGAGACATCATCTGACAGCTGTCAATCGCGCGTAATCGACACTACGGCCAAGGCTCGTCGCATACCAGCCCCAGCGGCCGTTGTAGTGGCTAAGTACATGGTGGAGCGGAATGCAAGGACGGTGACACCAAAGGGATGTCAAGCAATGTGGAGCAGCTTGTTTCCCGAACGGCTACGCCTCTCCGGCCATAAAAAGTAATTGTTAGTAGATTCATGCCGCTCCCCGTATTTGTAGACTGCAGGCCTCCTTGTTTTCGGATCGGTACCGGAGACATTGCCCGAGACACCGCTGGTCTTGTGTAACTGTCCAACTCTTGCGTCCGGTTGTCGGATAACTGAGCAACCTGTTTTTGGCTCTGGGTGAGTCAGTTGAGGCTGCGGTGCAGCTCTTGTTGATAAGTTTGGGCGATCTACAAAGATTTGCTCTTCGATGCTAAAGGGTCATCAATGAGACGCAACGTATAAAGTCCGTGTAGCTGTACTGGCCCATGCTCTTCTCGTGCTATGACAAATCCATCGTGTAGATCCAATACCCGAGGTGCTGGCTACTACTTCGGCGATCTGTGAGACTTTAGAGTTGTAAATGTTTGAGATCTGGGATATTACAAAGCATATTGACGTAGTTGTGCATCATCGAGTGTAACCCATGGGAAACAGCACAGCGATAATACCCCGGTGATGGAAACGTAGCAGCAGCAAGTCGTATGCCGACGGATGAATGCGCTGCCTGCTATGGTTCGACGACCCTCGCTACGGGCTGTATGTTGTTCCGTCGGAAAGAAGTCGTTCGTCGTTCTTCGTAGCCGAAATAGACGTTTCGATGCTGGACCTCGGCTCAATACCATTGCATGCCGGTCTGTGCATCTCTGCATGCGCCATGCAGTGAACGCCTGCCCTAGATAGGGCTGCATACAATCTGCGGACGGATAGGTTATGCTTAAGTCCGGCTGGACATGGAATGGCAAGGAGAGGCGTGTTGAGCGTCAAATATACCACACACGGCGTTCAATGAGGTCGTTCAACGACGGCATCCTGCTTGTCGGTAGATAGCTTGTCCACTAAGATTCTGGGTGAGAGGGAACTCTATGACGAAAGGGAGTCAGCCTGAAGGTTTGGTCAGCATACGAATCAGGCAAACGCTCATGACTTCGCACTTTTAGATGGCATAACTTGATCGTAACTTTTCTGCACCTCTTTCCTCTCCTCGACCATGGGCGGCTCTGAACTTTCAAGATTATGGTGAGGGTCGAACCCTCGCACGCCGGCCCACATATGGCATGCCCTAAGCTGTTAGCGGTCAAGCGCGAATCCTCTATGCCTAGACATTGAACGAGCGGACGAATGAGGGTCTGCTTACGTTATGGCCTGCTGCCTGAAAGCAACAAGGCGTAACGCCTCCATGCAAAGCGAGGATGAGGCTGGTTCTTGGGCAAATGTAAAAGCTATAGTTTCCCCACTGGCCGGCTCGTTCAGACCAAGAGCACAGAAGTTCTTGCAATAGCCATGGTTCACAACAGTCGCTCGTGCGATGGTCGACAAAAGGCGGTCGCGGTCGATGGCAGCGGAAAGAGGGATCATATTCGAAAGAAGGCTTGGAGACCGAAGACAAAGACGGGCTGCATCACTTGCAGGTGAGTAACAGTTCCGCCCTGCCTCGTTTAAGTAGACTTGCATCGTACGAGACCCCTTCGGACTAGATGGCAGGATCGTCAGGCCTGGAGAACGACCGGTGTGATCCTTTCATTGGGTCAGCACCAGAAGGGCATATGGGACCTCGCCATCCCATACCGTTGATTGTTACTTACGACAGCATCTGTTGAATAAGCAACAATTTCCTCGTATGACCATGTTCTCGGGTCCGCGGGTCCATCCGCTGGATCTAGAGTATCAGAATCAGCACCCAAGACGATGGCCATCCTTTCCCTTCGTGCGTAGCCTGGGGCGTAACTTACTTTGACTACTCGTATCGCACCCAGGAAAACCCTATCTGAACTACACGGCACTGAGATGGTCCTCTACAGAACTGATCATGATACAGAATCCGACGAGTGAAATGTGATGAGGCCAAGCCTACCTGCCAGCGCTGCACGTCGACCGGTCGGAAGTGCGATGGCTACACTACTCCAGCCGCCGCATCGCCATCGTACCCTACCGTATACGCACCGGTTCTATCACCTCTGCCTCTTTTTCCAGGGCTGGATTTGGGGACTACGGAAGAGCAAGAAGCGTTCCACTTCTTCAAACACGTCTCCGCGATGGAGTTGTCCGGCTTCTTCGACAGCGTCTTCTGGCAGTTTGAAGTCCTCCAAGCGTCGATGACTCTGCCAGCCATCCGACACGCGATCGTAGCCTTGGCTGCGATGCATCGGAAGTTCATCGTTGGACGAATGCCAGTAGTTCCTGACGACACCTCGGACACCCAGCTTCGGTTCGCCTTGCAGCAAACCAACCGCGCCATTCAGGAGGTGATAAAGTTTCCGGCTCAGAAGGCAATCTCGGATAGGATTAACATGATGACCGCATGTATCCTATTCTATTCGATCTCTTGCTTTCAGGGCCATCAGAAGGCGGCATTGGAGCACCTGAGAAGTGGTCTGAAGATCCTTGAAGAGGTAATCATCATTTCTCCTATACCGCCCTAGGTTTTCTGACATATTGTTAAGGTAGATGAGGACCTTGCAGCAGGAGAAGAGTACATTGGTGACCACCCGATCTCCCTACACACCCTTCGAGCTATGTTCGTAAGCATGGACGTCCAGGCGAGGGGCATAATGGGCCACACGATGCGCCAAACTTGGGAGAAGCAACCCAAGAAAGCCTGTTTAGTGCCACCCTCCGATTTCAAGACCTTCGCCGAAGCCCGCTTCTACTTCGAGGCCGCATTCAACGACGTTGTGGCCTTCCTGCAAGGCTTAGTCGTGAAGCCTCCAGCCGACGAAATCGCCTTGGCGCAGATAGTGTATCTGTACCAGCACATGCAGCAGCAATTCGACCATATGAGTACGCGGCTCGATCATTTTCTCAACCAGTTCTCCCATGCGACGACCCAAGAGGATCACGAGTCCATCCTTGGCATCAAGCTGTTCCGAATACAGACCAAGGTATTCTTGCGGGTCTTCGAGGCATACGAAGGAAAGCAACGGTTCGAGGAGATGGACTGGCATGTCGAGGAGCACGATATGGGCGTGATCCTGGACCTCACATGCCAGCTGTTGAAGGCGCCTCCAGATTTGATGTTTCCAGCCGGTGCCGCGCCTGAGGAGTATTATCCGTCGCCCAAGTGTACGAACCAGGACCAAATGGACATACCATCTTATTCTCGGCCAGTATTCACCTCAAGCTCGGGATTGCTCTCGGCGCTGTGGCTTGTTACCACGAAAGCAAGGTCGTTAACCCTCCGCCGCAGAGCCGCCACCCTGTTACTTGACTTTCCGCGACGCGAAGGCGTGTGGGATAGTGTCCTGGCGGGCCGCGTCGCGTGGGAAATGCTCATCCTCGAAGAGACGGCGCTCGACGGCGAGCTCGGATTATCTCGAAGCAGTCCGGGATTGCAGTCCGACTACGTCCCCGAAAGCAGAAGGGTGCAACATATTTCGCTCGATTACGTCGGCCCGCGCGTCGCCACTGTGGAGTATCGAAGCACAAGACAGGTGGAAGTTGGAGACCGCGGGATAACCAGATACATCGGGTGGTAGCGTGAGAGGCCTCAGCCTCTGAACCGAAGCTAAGGTCTGCGCGAAGATCGGTTCAAGGAAGATGTGGAAGGTTCGTCGGGGTCTTTGGATAAAACTGCATAAACAGAAGTCGATGTAGGAAGGTTGAATGAACCCAGGACCACTTACAGTTCAAAGGGTCTTGTCTGTCTGAGGCCACCATCCATATGGACGATGCATACAGACCTTCAGGCCGCATACGCCCGCCGACACCAGAATTGCCAAGCGGCTTGGTAGGACACATCCCATTATCGCTATCGCGATACCTTTCAAGCGACTTCGATTCGAGATATCGCCCAAGAAGATGGACATCGGTGCTCATCAATGCTGGCGATTGCTCAATAACCGCGTAGGGTCTGACGCACGACACCGTAAAGGATACCACTCAGTAGGGCGCATTGGACGCAATTCGGGTTGGATTGCTAAAAACAGACCCTTGTACGCGTCATTCAATGTACTCAATTGGAACATTTGCCATGGTGGTACCTAGGCAAAATGAACAAGGGAATTTAGTTAAGGATAGTGTTGATGATAGAAATCAGCGGATAGATTGCAATGGCACCATCATGAAGACCGAAGTCACGATGATTGCTAAAGTTGACGAGAAAATCCAGGAAATCTAGAGCGCCACTCGACTGAGTAACTGAGTAAGACACTCGTTATGCTGACAGCCCTACAGCCTTATGGCCGGCCGGGGTATGTAGTGTTACTGGCTAACTCTCGCTTGAGTACACTGATAAGAGGTGAATCTGACAAGCTGATGCCGGAGATGAGCGTACCAGTCGAAGTCGAAGAGCTGCTATTATCGGCGCGGCATACTCGTGTTAGTGTCAGTATTGACAGGATCGGCCGACAGTGTGGTGAGCTGGATGGAGACTGCTTCGACTGATGGCGGAGGTCCAGACCTCAGCTGTCGCGTCCGGCGCGACTCCATACGAAGCCATCTCGATTGTGGCGACCTTCCCCACGAAGCCTTCGTATTGCGTGCAGACAAACGTCTTTAGATCGCGCCACGAAGAGCATCTACCCATCTCTTGAGATCATGGATTCGCGGCTCGGCCAATGCTCCCGGATGGACGACGTTCCGGGCTTCGGAGCACACCGAGAATGCAGGGCTGTGGAGGCCGCAGGTGACACAATGATAGAGTTCTTACTCAGAGACCCTCTGAATCCGGAATTGGGGATGCGCGATAAACGATAGATAAGTATTCGCACGTGGAAATGTAGGCTGGAAACAAGGATGTGTGTTCGTAAGCTAGGCTCAGTGAACAGGTTGGTCGTAGTGGGGTGCCACAACCGGTGTACGCACGCGGTGACTCGCTGGCCGCGTATACATGGCCGCATGCCTCCAACAAGCTGAATGGACAGTATGACTGGATATGTTGTCGAAAGTGCCGCCATTTGTGACTTTGAGTGATTCAAAACAGGGAATGCCGTCGGTGTAGGGCCGACTGGCTGGCTAGCTAGCTCGGGTGAGACATGCTATGAACTGGTGGGATCGTCTCGATATCATATGGCGAAATGCCATGGAAAGAGGTAATTTGAGGCTCCCGTCTGATCGAAATCTGGCCGGGAACAATATCCGAGAGAGTGAAGCGTTCAGTCGTGTGCGTCAGGCATCGCGAGATAGCGCTGGTGTTGGTCTGTGGTACTTGGAAGGCGACATGGTAGGCAGGGAATAAACTGCGAACGAAGGTTCACGCAATCGGCGGGTAACCGCAAAGAGAGTGACGCGTAGACCGAAAGAGGTAGAAAGTGCTCCCACTCACCATCAGTCAGCCTCTTTGAGCGCCATAAGCGAGGGTGGGTGAGAGTATTGGGTTGCCTTGACAAATACGGCCAAGACGAGCGAGGCTGGGCTGAGGGCGGAATGATGGTTGGCGATGGGCATTCGAGGATGGTGGGAGGGACATGCGAGGTGCCGGCAACGCGTGTGGGTGTGAAGGTTGCGCGCCCCCCGCCCGAGAGGCAGCCGCAAGGTGGCTTAGGTAATAATCGGCTGCCTACCCAGCAATTGACGCCTTTTTGCTCTCGTTTCCACCCTCGCGCTCAACCTGCCTGCGCAAAACCCGTCGCTTTCCTCTTCAAAAAGTCTGCCCGCGGAGCCCCGCAACAGCTGCGCGCTGCACCGATCGCCGTGTCCTGCATTAACGATGCTCTGTGATACGCTCTGCGACGTCTGGTGGCCACGCCGCTGCATGCGGCCGGCTGTGAATGCAGGGGACTGACCATGAGCCTGCAGATGACCCTCTGGCGGCCTTCTCAGCACACCATCACGACTGCCCTCAGCCATCATGTGTCTAACGCGCGCCCACACACTACTGTCATTCCTTCGTTTTCGCCTTGGAAATGCCGCTCATTCACTCCTGCTCAACTAAGCTTTTCCGCCCTCTTCCGCTAATGTAGGGCACGGTGGGGAGTTGCAGGCCTCACACCGACGTGCATGAGCCGTCGTCTATATAACTTGCACGAATCCTTCCCCATATTCCTTCTGATCGCCGGTGCTCTTCGACGGTCCTGGGGATATTCAAAAGGTTTGCTATCCCGCTGTCTTTTCCCAACGCCACTTCCCGTTTCGGCACCAGGCAAACGCAAACTCAATACTTTTCTCAAGGCACCACCCCACTGTCTCAGTTCTATGATTCATACGCACTACCTCGAGCCCTTCCGCTGCGCCTCGGTGATTTTACCACGCGGCTCTGCTAGAGGCCGTATGCCGCTGTCACGTATATAAACCACACGCGTACACCCTCCCCCGCCCTTTCCACCCTGCTGGCCAAGCTACAACACTCGCCAGTCGCTACTACTTCTCCCATCCAGCACAACAGCTTCCAAAAGCTGCTTCCTAGGGCATCGACCGGCCTTGTGCCGGAAAAAACAAGCAGACTCCGGGCCAACATCACTGTTCTCGAAGTCGAACCCAGTGCCAAACCGTCACTGCCATATCGCCGCTCCTCACACCTTCGTTCAGTCAAAGATATCGTGTCAGCCATGCCGTCCTATCTCAGGCACTCTGGCAGCGCCAGGTCCTACTCATTCCCTCCATGCATCGAAAGCTTCGACTTTGGTGCCTCCGAGCCTGATCTGCCCGACATTGACGAGGAGCCTTTCGCCCACTTCATCAGCCCAGTGGTCGAAGACGATGACCCCTACGATGCTCTGTCACTCAGTGCAGGCATCGTTCACGAGAGCGAACGGTCGTCCAAGACGAACAAGTTCAAGAGCACTGTTGCCGACAAGTGGGCTCGCTATGTGAAGCAGAACCACACTCTCCTCCACACCCGCTACCACGATGCGAGATACGACGAGGAAGACGAGTCCTTCATGCAGCTTGAAGACGATCGCTTGAACGACGCACCCCACGTGGTCACACAACTGACCACCCCCGCACCAAGGATCACCGTCACCGAGCCCGAGCCGACACGAGGCCGCGCCCAAGAGCTCCTGTCACGACGCAACCGCCGCCGTTACTCCCGTACCCTGTCTGGCCACCGACACTCGTGGCGCGAACCAAGCCCGGATCTCTTCACCGTCGACGAGTCAGAGGAAGATGACATGCCTGCGCTGCGACGGACCAAGACGAAGAAGACCAAGGATGGCGTCGAGCGCCGGAGGTCGAAGCCGAGGGTGAGGTTTGAGTTGCCGGAGAAGTCAAGATTGTAAAGAGGACGACACATGGTTATTAGATTGTGACGCAGCATTGAGCGTATAGATCGACGGGAAATCATTGCATTGGGCGGCGTGTCGGTGCTATTGTCTGGAACAGTGTTGCATTTCATGGAGTTGGTTGGGATTCTTGCATCATCGTTTTGCATCAGTGGGCGTTATCGGATATCCCCTTCATTCCTCGTTACTCCTCCTCTTCTTCTACATACACCTAGGGAACATGCATTGGGCGGCGCATTCATCACCTGCATAGCTGCTTACAACGGGCACTTACCATCGTTGGAGGGACTTAATTGCATTAGCATATACTAGCATAATAGAAAGAAAACATATGGTTACATCATCTCGCCCACACTCGAATTCCTTTGATGCGGCGGCTGCAGCGGCGGGGTGCCCTGTGTGTGGTAGGTCAATCGATGCCGTACAGCTTGAACCCCACACTACTTGCATGCGGCACATCACAGTAGTGGCCTGCATCGTGACCTCACCCCGCATTCCAACTTTAGCTGTGTCGCGCCTGTCTATCAATTTGCAAGGCGCGCTTGCCGATACTGAAGTGCACAGTGCGGCCGCGGACTACTTGCTCTATACTTCGTAATGTTGTTACTCGGCTTGCTTGCCTGCTACGCGGATATTGTATTTTGACTACTGACGGTGCCTTGATACTGAGCCCCGAGCGGTGTAGACATCGCCCTTGCTATTGGTGGGAGAGAAGTACTTCGACTGCGGATCTGCCGCATGTCTGCCCAGTATGAGCTGCGCTTCTACATGCGCCCATGCAGCCCCCAGTATCTTGAAGATCTCAAGTAACGCAGTACCCACTCGACACGGGTCTATCTACGAGTTTCAGCTTTATGGGTGTCAAGGACGGTTACACCTAGTGCATGCCTGATGTCGTCTTGCAGCCGACAGCAGTGCACGCCGAAGAATAGCCAGGCATGCAGGTATTGAGGCATCTGCGCTGATATGGTAGGTGATCATCAGATAAGTCGGCGGGCATGCGGATATGCAAGATCATGTGTGTCGGAATGCGTAGGGCAATGATATGCTGGACCCTGCGTTTGGGGTGCTTTGATCGCAGCCTGGGGTGTGAGACACCCGCTGAAGGATTGAATTGGGTAGGTATGCAGCCACGGGGCGAAACCCTTGAAAGAAGAGGCGGGCGGTGGTGATCTGGCGGTCCAGCTGGTTGTATTCTCACGAGCGGCAGTCATGGGAAAATAGCAAGGGCGAGCTGTTTTTTGCGACCACAGTCTTCACCTCGGGACTGCTAACCCATCTCCCAGCTCTCATGTACGCATTGCATTGAGTTGAGCGTGCGAAGAGCCGCGGTCCCATGAAGCCCATGCCCATCTTACCACTCTAATTGCAGACTCTCCACCCACGTCCCCTTCTTCTCTACCTTCATAACCTCCCCCACATTCCCTCTTCCCAGATCCCCCCCGTAGAAGTGTGCAAAACACCCTCTGCCAACCTCCTCCCACTTTATCTCCGCTTTCCCCTCAGACTTCACAGAGCCATCACCATCTGTGCCAGCCGCAAGCACCTCGTACTTGATCTTGAACAGCCACAGCTCGCTATATGGCCCGAAGAACTTGTCTGCTGTGCTGGGCACCTGTTCAGACGTGGAGAGGTGTATGTAGCCGTCGGTTTTGTCGAGATCGGACAGCGGCATGCGTTCTGGTAACGGGGACGGCGGCGCAGAGGGGAGGATCTTGTAGAGATAAGCTGGGAGCGGCGAGGGAGCCGGCATCGTGGTTTCGAGGCTCTTGACTGGTTTCAAGAGGCAGGGTGTCGGGATGAGCGTGGGTGATACGTGCCTGGATGTAAATTTGGTGTTACTTGGGCGGCCGGAGCACAACTCCTTCTGATTGGTCAGCTCGTCAATGACGTCGTCTGCACGATGCGCGTCTCACAACAGGCAGGCACCAAGCTGCTGTCTTGTCCACGATACACTTCAGCTATACGCTTCAACCATACCTTCCGTACCATGCCTCGACTAGACGACAACACGCAGCAGTACCTGCGTGATGCTGAGCAGGGTGTGCGGAGGAAGACGGCGGGTTGGTTCGACAGCTTTACCAACTTTGCGCTTCGCGACAATGTTCTCGAAGTCGCCGTCGGGCTGATGTAAGCTCCAATAGCTTTGATTTCATATACACTGCGCAGTCATACTACGGAGATGAAGCTAACACCCTGCAGCCTGGCAGCCTCATTCACCGCCTGCGCAAACTCCCTCGTCACTGACATCATCCTCCCCATAATCTCGCTCCTCCCCTTCCTCAGCCGGAACCTCGACGAGAAATTCGCGACTCTGAAACACGGTCCGAACTACAACACCACCATCTCCAACGGGTACAACACCAAGGGGCAAGCGCTGGATGATGGCGCTGTCGTTTTCGCTTATGGCAGTTTCCTGGACAAGATCATAAGGTTCTTGTGTGTTGCAGTGGCGCTGTGGACGATCGCGACGGTATATTCGAGGGTATCAGATGATAACATTGTGAAGAAGCAGGTGAAGTGCAAGTATTGCAGAAAGTATATCAGTGAGAAAGCGAAGAGGTGTGTTAATTGTACAAGTTGGACAGATGGGAGGGAGGAGAGATAGGAGGATGACATCGTGAGGGAGTCACCTTGATGTATACTACAGGTACTACCTGTTCACCGCAGTGTGCTTGGGAACATGTTGATTGAGCTATGTTCTAAAGCCGCGTTGAAAGGGCCTTTTGAGCAGACACCGAGCTCGGTGTTCCGTCTACTGCAGGACCACGAGCTTGATGTTTGTCACTCTACTCCACTTCACCTAATCAGCCAGTGGCTCTGTCGGGATATTTCTTAGGTGTTGATATTGCTGAAAGTTTTTGATGCTAATTGTCTTGTTGCCTACCAAAAGCGACCAGCCAATGAGCGTCGGAGAAGCCCGCGCTTTGGATGACGAGTTCCTCAGCCGCACCTTGTGATCCACTACCACCCAAACGCACATCGCCTGTCACTTCGACACCACGAACGCACATAAACTGAATGTCATTCCATAGCAGCGCGCAATCTCGTTTGCTTGTTCGTTACCACCAAAGGCCGCCACCAGGCTTATGAGCAATCATTCTAGGCGCTCATGGCTAAAGCACAGCCTCTTTCAGCCGCACCGTTCGTTGCCTCGTCACGAGAACAATAAGGACACGCCACGCGTTCGTCCGCCCATGACATATGGACATCGTCGCAGGGCATTCTAGCGGGCACATACGATTTATACTCATTTGCTGAAGTCTCTTCATGGAGGCGACTGGCCTTGGTGCCAGTATCACGGCCCTCTCGCGCTGGATACCATGGCTCACCGCAAATCCGGAAAAGGAATCAGAGGATATCGCAAGGGAAAATGAATATCCACATCAAGGAATAAAAGTCGAATACACCCCGGATTCTCCGGAGGTGGACATCTGCTTTGTACATGGCCTCACCGGCGATGCCAGATCAACGTGGGCTGCGAAAAGCAAGGAGTTCTTTTGGCCGACGGAGCTGCACACTGTTACCGGGCCTATCAAGGAAGGATTTCCACGCGCAAGGATCATGCTCTACGGATATGAGACGGCCGTCAATAGCTTGTGTTGGTTGACCGAGAGGACATTATACCGTCATGCTGAACGCTTGCTGAGGCTGCTCACGGAAGAGCGCGAAGACTGCAAGGACCGGCCGCTACTTTTCGTGGCGCATAGTCTCGGTGGGCTTCTCGTCAAGAATGCCTTGATTTCCTCCCGGGACGTTGCCAACGCGGCCGTTACGGACTTGAAAGAGGTCTATCTGAGCACTTTCGGTGTAATCTCATTCGGCACACCGCAGACTTTTGCTACGACTACACCCTTGAGCGACATAGTTGACCGAATCTGCCGTCTCAACGAATTTATCAAGACTGACGAAACGCTGAAGGTACCGGAATTCGAAGATTATCACGAGTCCGATGCATGGAAGGATGATGTGCAGGTCCTCAAGAGCCGCCTGGACCTTTATCAAGATATCGCAAAGGAAATTCCCGAGGTATTCTGCTATGAATCAAAGCGCGGTTCGAACGGTCTCTACCGGCCAATTTGCGGAAGACAGATACGGCCACCAAAAGAGCAGATTCATGCTTCCTGTTCGTCCATGTCAATCGAGGCAAGCCATGTAGATATGTGCAGGTTTGCGTCGCCGAATGAAGAGTACAAAAGGATCCAGAAACTCATACGAGACTTCTTCAGGCAGGCGCCAGAGTTACTGCGTATGAGACGGGAGAAATATACTGCTATCACGACAGAAACGCTGGCATTGACCAGAACGATACGAGATTTTGATTTCTCCGTGGACCCGGATTTACCAGCAGAATCAACAGCTGGGGAGGAATTTGCTGCTCCCATGGACACCGACGTACAACGAAAATACCTCGACATCATGGATCAAAAACTGATGGAGACACGGTTCGCCGTTCTGACTGGTCTACTCGGCCATGTCAAAACTTCTCTAGCGCTGGAGTATGCACGTCGACAGCTAGCACCCGAGGCAAAACAGTCGAGGAAATACGATTCCATCTTCTGGCTCGACGCTTCCACCGAGCTTGCCTTGGAGATCAGCATCGTCAAGGCCATCCAACAGCTTCAAAAACACTTCAATCGAACCAAGTCTCAGATTGCGGAGCGGAACCCCGACTCCAAAGTGATAAATGCGCTGGACAGCATCAGGGTCACTGAGGAAGATGTTCCTCTGCGGGAAGGGGACCGCGGATTTGCGATACGCGCCTTCATGGACTGGCTGAGCTTTCCAGGAAATAAAAATTGGCTTCTCATCTACGACGATGCTGAAGAGTGGCGATCGCCATACCTGCAGGATTTCCTACCGCCCATCGAACCACAGCGCGGCTATATCATCATCACCAGCAGAAAGGATCACCTCAGAAGTTCAGGCACCGAAGACAAAGAAATATTCGTCGAAAGTTTCGTGCGGGTTGGCTCGGATATGAGCCGATCGACGACTGGGAGCAGTGCTGTCCTTCCACACTCACCCTCTATATCGCGCGCTTCGACTTTCAAACCTGTGCCAGCCGACGAGGACATCCCTATATCAGAGGAAGGTACTCAACATGATCCAGTCTTCTTGGGTCCTGCACCACCAGAGAACCCACCCTCCAGGCGTCTTGCGAGCGTGAGGAGGGTAGCGCGCATCCGGGTGAACTCATTTCCGCTAGAGGGGTCCGAAGATCTGCGCGAGTCATCAAAGGATAGCATGGCAGCGCGAAGAAATCGAAGTGTTTCCGCAAGTAAGTACTTCCGCCCTTAATGCGATAACTTACCAACGTAGCCAGGACGAGAGCTCTCACAAGAACGCACAAGTGGTCTGGATGAGCCTGCTAGTGTGTTCGACATTGGGAGCCAATTCGACTCATTCGACGATCGCGATCCCAGGATCGAAGGCGAGGTTGATCTAGACGAGGGCGACATACTCCGCGGACCACCATCTGCATTTGCACATTGGCTTAATGCGTGCGCGATGCTTGACGCCGAGCCAATTCCGCGGCGCCTTCTGGAGGCCGGCTTTAGCGTTGATGAAGAAGCACAACGTCTTGGGCTCGAGATGCTCAGCGTAGCCGGGTGGGTCCGACTGGGCGAGGATGGACACACGTTCACTATCCCAGACACGCGCCGGCGATTATTGAAACAGTCTCTTGGTGCATCCAACATGGAAGTATCCAGCGCGAACCTCGCTGTTACGGCAACTGTGAGGACCTTGAAACTCGTTAGGCACAACGTAGTCAAAGGAGAGCGAGCAATGTATGAACGGATACTGCTCAAGCATATGAACGCATGCCTCTACATTTGCTCGCACTGGAAGGCCCGCATTGACTGCGACTGGAGCAAGCTTGCCCAGTTTTGCGAGAAACACGGGCTTTACAAGGAGGCCTCAAGCTTCTACGGCGCGGCTAAAGAGCATCCACTTCCAAGTAGTGACAGCCAGAGCCAAAGTCAACTCTCGGCCACGATCACCAACGAGCTGGAGCGCGCTAGGAACAACAATGGTTGGGGTGACACTGACAGTGCCAGCGCTATTTCGGATCTTCCAAGGTCGGCAACGGAAGCTACGAGACCAGATTCTTCACACTTCGCCCATCGGACTCCAAGACCGATCAGCACTCTACGCAGCGAGTTAGGCTATATACGCATGCAGGTTATGTTGGGGGAATTTAGAAACCTCGAAGAACAATGTCAGTATCTCCTCGATGGGGTTGAACTTGGACAGAGCGACCAGTACCGCAAGCTCAAAACGGAGACCCTGAGGCAAAGCATCTTCGTCAAGGTTGCCCACGAAGATTGGACGGCAGCAATACAGACCAGCATCGAACTGATCGAATTGTTGGAGCGCGGCTGGGGTCCTTCGGCAGACGACACCTTGCGGGCTGTGCATGAGCTCGCAAACATACATCTTAGCCAAGGCGACTACAGCAGCGCACAACCTCTTCTTGAACGTATCTTATTAGTTCGACAGAGAGAGTACGGCAATTTGCAACATCCGCGGACCATCGCCGTTTCAGAAGACCTCGCTCGGACGTACAAAGAGCAAGGACAGATCAACAAAGCATTCGAAGCATATCAGCGCATATACAAGATTTACCGAGATCTGCTGGGCGAAGAGCACATACAGACTGCGAAAGCGAAGGAAAATATTGCGGTGGTGCGGGACATGATGGGTATACATGAGGCAGCGGACGACTTATATGATCAGGCACTGAGCGCAGCAAAGTTGCTAGGCCTGGAGAGTGAGGACTATTTGGCTATGCTTGGCAGATTCGAGGCACGGCAGCTTAGGCGGAAAGAGGAGGAGGAAGTCAAGAAGAAGTTGCAGGAGCTTGATCTCAGTGAGATGTCGTCACCTGAGGCCAGCGCGGTGAATAACTCGCTAGCGTCTCCCTGGATGGCAGTCAAGTCAATACTAGCATTTCAGTCGAAGATTAAGAAATGATTGAAAGAGGCATTCACCTCCTCGCGAATGCAAACGGTATCATTCATAAGAAGCCCTACACATGACCACTCCCGGGTGAATCAAGCACAACTTGGCGGCCTTTCTTGTTCCTCGTGAACGTCGCTACCTCGACCCCCCAACGCAGGGGCAACTTTATGACATGGGCCGACTTGGACGCCCACTTCAATCCCAAGACTTTCCGACTGAACTCAGGCCCGATGGTCTTCCACTCTGGCTCCAACAACCCTCCAATCGTGATGACGTACAGATTCTGAGACTTCTCGAGCGAGTTCTTACCCGCACATGCGTCGCGCATCTCGCACGCGATGCGCTCAATCCGTTCCAGCACCATATTCCTACGCGGATGGAGTCTCCCATGCCGATCTGGGGTGAGCCGCTCAAAGCCGTCGATGATGAGCATCTTCTGCACGCTACCTTGTCCATCCCCGCCGTCGTCTTCGCGCCGCCACGTCCAGTCCGCCGCCTTCATCGAGTCGCGATACTGGCTTTCCCTCCAAAATCGGCGTGGCTTGGCCCATGCCGTCGTATCCCCATCTAACATCGCCTTGATGTTGAGCTTGCGCACTTCGGACACGAAGTTTGTTTCCGTCCAGATGCGCACGGCATTCTCGACAAGCCAGCGGATCCATTCGAGCTCGGTGGGCGATTCGTTGTTGCTTGGGTGCTTCGGGTGTAGGTACACGGAGTGCGCGTCGCTGTTTCGCAGGCGGTATTCGATTTCGAGGTGGAAGAGGGAAAGCTTTGGAATGTCGATTTGTTTGGCGCTGTCGATGTGGCGATTCAGGTTATCGAAATCTTGGTGGATGGCGAAAAAGGGGTAGTCGTAGGAGTGTGTCTTCTGCCATGCTTCGGCGCGCTGCTTGCTGCTGCAGGCGTGCGCCAGCAACCAGAAGAAACAGCGCGGCAGGAGTTCCAGCAGCATTTTGTAGTGCAGCAATGTGGACCTTATCGGCTCTCGGTCAGTGGTGAGGGTCGGTGTGCTTGACCAGTTCCACTGGACGTAGTAGTCGTTGCGCTCTTGGCCCCCGGCCCTTTTCTTGTTATCCCGTAACGCTTTTCGCGCTTCCGCGGCCGCTCTGTTGAAGCTCCCATACAAAAGCAACGACATATAGAATGCTGGATAGAATATTTGTGCGGCCGCGACCTGAAGCCTGTAGCTTGCTGCTGAGATGGCGCCCATGTCTTCTTCAAGAAATGTGCGTACCATTCTGATCCCGAGCTCTCCCGTCAGACTGCTTTGGTTACATGCATTCATGACGAGCAGCTTCGTCTTACCGCGAAGCGCCTTTGCGACCTTGATTACCGGAGTATATGGCGACGGGCTTCCTTGAATCTCCGTGAATCTGAGGTGAGGAGATGGGTTGTCGTTGGTCAACCGCTCTTGCACCATTTTGCCGTGCATGTCGAGGTGGATGATGTCGAATCGCTTCGGGTTTTGGGAGTTGCCCAAGTACTTTTCTATGTCACCAAAAGTCGCTGGACGCAGTATTTCGAGCTGAAGTCTCCGAGAATGATCAATCTCTTGAAGATGTTTCATAGTCTGCATGATGCTTTGTTGGATTAGATCCGGCCCAACATTTTCTCCTCCG
Organism: Pseudomonodictys pantanalensis; assembly: GCA_019022785.1. Lineage (NCBI taxonomy): Eukaryota > Fungi > Ascomycota > Dothideomycetes > Pleosporales > Parabambusicolaceae > Pseudomonodictys > Pseudomonodictys pantanalensis. The sequence goes on from JAFHBV010000225.1 coordinate 74,460, forward strand.
TATTCGTAGTCGTCTTGTGACCTGGTCAAATTGCGACCGATCACAAGGAGCATCCTTATCATCTGCTTTTTTGAGAATTCTTCTCCATAGTCAGCCTGGGTCGAAGAAGCATCTATTCTCTCGATTTCGCGACTGGCCTGCGAAGGCGAAATGACCCTGGTGATGCTGATTCGCGGTTTCGAGTTCGTCCAGTGCGCAGTGTCCTCCAGCAGTTCCCAAACTAGATTATGCAAGCTCGTGGGATCGTCATTGTGTTGTGCCGAGTCCTCGATGATGACAATATCTCTTTTCTTCTCACGGTAACCGGGCCGGTCTAACTGTAGCCTCCCCAGTAGCTCCACACCGTAGTTTGAGATGTCATTCTTAATACGATCTAAGGTTTCTTGGTGGCCAGTTTGTCTCTGTCTTCCGGGGCTGAACGATGCGTCGCTATAGTACTGGAAACGGTTCCTGTAATCTTGCGCGTTCAACGGGTCTTGAACTTTGAGGCTCGAGCCGTCCGCGTCGCTATGCGTGAGACCGACGTGCCATACCCTTTTTCCATTTTCTGGGGCCCCGACTCGCTTAAGGCAAATCTGCGTCCAGGCCGTGTCGTCCATAGATGTTCGAATTGATAATGGCGGTCGCGAGTAACTAAGCGGTCGAAGGCTGAAGTGTGAGAACTGACGGGAAGGACAGCAATATTATACTATCATCTAAGTGAGGGAAGAAAACGCCCTGTTTCGCTATGCAAATGGCACCATGCGATGAAGAAAAATCCAACAGGAGCAGCAAAAAAGGAGATCGCAGACGATAGATCAGGCTCGACCGACCAGGCCGGCCTGGAAATATATTTTCGAGTCGCGAGCCAGGGCGGGGCAGCCTCAGGCCTGGCTAGCCGACTCACCAAACATCCACAAAGTCCGACTGTGCAGCCCTCGACCAGAAAGAGGAGATGCTCGGCGCCTCGTGTGCCGTGGCTGGAGCGTATCGCACGCGATTGGGCGGCTGAGGCGCTCAGCCCTCTCAAAGCTTGGGGCTGTCATTCAGCTGATGGAGAAAGCAATACGTTATGCAGGGTTCCGCCTCGGAATCGCAGGAGCCTTTGCGAAAGTCGAGGCATGGGTTGCGTAGGCGGCTCTTCGGTGAGTGAGGTACAGTATGGACGGCCTCCCGACGGCCTCCCGATGGCCTGCACCGCCACCGAAGCAGTCGGGGTGGAAAGAGCATAAGTAGGCAGCAATGCCGTGCTTCATTACAGTACATTCTACCATCTTTCTCTCGAGATTCCCCACTGCCGCTGCGCTTTCAGACTTCGGTCTTTTCTTCTTGCCCAGCGCAACGCTATTGCTATTACGAAGTAGCGAACAACCATGACCGCCTTCCCAAAAGAGAAGGAGTCGAGGGCGGGAGCGAAGAAAGCCAACTTCTATGTGCTTGAAATGCCCATGAGTGCAACTGGAAGGGAAGAAAACTGGCTAGGAGTTGCATTCGAGGATCGCAAAAGAGGCACACACGAGCGATATACACCTCAGGGTCCAGGAAAGACGGCAGTCGAGGAAGTGAAAGCAGATGTTACAGAGACGATTACATCGGCTTTGGGGAGACTAGGCAACGGTATCGCCGTAGGCCATTGCATCATCCCACACTTGGAGCTCGGTTGACAGTGTTCAGGTTTTGACAGGGCGAAGCGCTCCAACACCAGAGGCCGCTGCGACGCCTTCAACAGTCGCCGCAACCGGGCCAACGCCCAAGGTCACTTACAAGACGAAATGCAAATGGCCGAAAGATCTCGTCGACGACATCTACCCAGAAGAGCCAACCGTAGCAATCGGTGTCGAAAACTGTCTCGCCGAAGTCAAAGAGGACTCGATGAGGGTGAAGATCCTAAGCTACATCGCCGGCGGCCTAAAAGTCAGTAAGAGCCAGCTCAACACCGACATCATCCCGGTCGTACGCAGATACTCCATGGAAGACCCGGTAGGCAAGATCTCCGACCTGCTCCACAACGACGAGTACCGCGCCCGGCTCGTCGATCTCTTCAAATACCAAGACGGCAAAGACAAAAAGGTGCTCAGCATCGCCACCTCGCTGATCGCATGCGGCGGGCTCGAGATCGAGCGCCTGAAGCAGGCAGAACTGGACGCGCAGGCCGACGTCAAGGACCCTACAGACACGGTGCCTGTAAAGATCGGCGGCCGGAGTTATCGTCTAAGGCACGGCGACCTGAAGGGAACGTACCAAACCGACGTTGTGCTCATGATGTCCTACCGGCGCATCCTTTACAAGCGCGTCCAAGGCCATACGCCTGTTAGCAAGAGCTGGTTCGGCGGATTCACGCTGTTCCCTCAGCAACAAGCGTCTATTGACCAGCACGCCCTTCGTTGGCCCGCCGGTGGGGACGATGGGAAGAATGGGTGGGAGGACGTTTTCATCATTGATACGCGGGAAACGGCAAAGGGAGACGTTGCCAATTTCTTGGGGAAGAAGGACGAGGACGATTGGGTGGAATTAGAGCATATGAATTCGGAGCCTGAGAAGCTGTTCAAGGACGCTACGTTTGACGGGGATGAGGACGATGCGACGGCAGGAGCGGAGTGGAATGGTGGGAGGATTCATTTGCCAGATGGACTGTTCAGCGACGATGAGGACGGGGACAAAGAGAAGGCGGAGAAGGAGGAGAAGCCGTGATTTGCCATGTAGAGTTCCTTTACGGTCTTTTGTTGCTATATCATAGTTGTAGTAGTATCATGAACGAAGTGAAGGATTTTCCGAGGGAGAAAGCGGNGGNGGNGGNGGTGGGGGGGNGGGCGGGGGGGGGGGCGGGGGGGGGGGGGCGGGGGGCGGGTGGGGGGGGGGG
>JAFHBV010000226.1:0-57905 GCA_019022785.1 Pseudomonodictys pantanalensis
GAGCAGGTGGGTCGAGTCTGGGAGGCTTCGTAGACGGGTGTCGTGGTGGTGGTAGAGAAAGGATGCAGTGGGGGAGGGCAGGCCGGCGGCAACCTGAATCAAGGCAGCGTCTCCAGGCAGCAAACGAGGGCTACGACGGTGTAGATCGTGGTAAGAGATAATGATGTGGTACGAGAGCCTGTCGAAGCTAGGTGCCTGGGCTGAGGTGAGAGAGCGGTGTCGGATAGGGAAGGCACGGCCAACCGTAAACAAACACTGGAGCACGGAGGGCGCGGTTGTGGGTCCAGTACGCCGCTTTCACCGTGGCTTCCTCCCCGTAGTGCCTTACAATCAAACAACCAAGCTAAGTTCACCGGCCTTGGAGCTGCAGACATTCGGGAGTCTCTAGTTCGGTTGACGTACGTTACCCTGGGATGGGAGGTGTACACATATGCGAACCTTGCGCAGTCTTGGATAATACTGTTATTTATGACCCGGGGGCATCTACCTGGGCATTCGAAATAGAAGAGACGGACTTTCATCTAGGAAAATGGAGAGCAAAGGAGATGCTTTGTCATATACATCGTTACGGGTATGCTTTACAGGTGAATCGTCATCTTATTTGGGATTACTTATGAGCTATATACATTCTGTTTTCGTATCTAGAATCGGGAATATGGCAGCCTGCGAGATGATTAGCTCCAGACACTCCAAGACTGATATTACATACCATTTGCCCCTCAACGTAATAACAGCCCACTCTCCCTTGTCATCCGTCTCCTTCTCAACCTTTGTCGAAAAGCTAATGGCGCTCATGATACCATCGCCGAACTTCTCATTCAACACCGCCTTGTACGCATATCCGTAGTTCTGCACAATCTCGAAGAGGCGGTAGATCAACGGCTCCCGAGGCGGCATCTCCATGGTCCGTCCACGGTCTGGGAAACCCGAGAGCTGCGACTCGAGGATCTCGGCCGGGATGTCTAGGATCTGGGAGAGTTTCTTGCAGTCCTCCGGGCTCGCTTGCGCCTGGCCGTAGAACATGGCAGCAATAGCTACCTCATCGCGACCAACCTCCTTCGCGATGGCTTCAAAGCTCAACTTCTTCTTTTTCTTGGCCTCGAACAGCGTTGGGGAAGATTCTGGAAGGCGGGGTACGAGCGACGTCTGTGTCGTTCAGCATGGCGCATCATTACGTGGCAATTGACCTACATCCAACGTCGCAATCGGTTTGCTAGCCATCTTGGTACTCTGGAAGTGGCGTAGAGCGGTATAAGCTCCTACAGGCCGCACGAAGCTCGAAGTAACGGGTGCAATGGCGCGGCTCGCAAATCTGGTAGAAAGAGCAAAGCGATAAGCTGTAGCCATGGCTGCGGTAGATCGACGTCGTACTTATATAGTGGCTACAAGAAGAGGGGCGAGGAATTGAGGGGAGAAAGCGGGGTCCGAAGGAAATCCGAAGAGATGCACAAAGCAGCTGTCATCCACGGTTGCTGATGAGCTACGTCAGTCAAGAGCGGCAGTGAGTTCGCCGGGACGATGCCGAACGGCGGATCGGATCTTGCTAAGAAGACGATCTGGACCATTGGGCATGGAAGAGGCCCATCTCCGCGGCGTAGCTTGCCGCCGTCTCACGTAAAGCAAAGGAAGAACCGAAGCGCACAAGGGAGAGTAGCTTAGCAGGGATCTATGCATCTATGCAAGTCACAATCGCTGTCCGTGTCTGTTCTATCATGTCAACACGCGAGCAGCACATGGCAGCTCAGCACCATGGTGGGGGCGGGGCAGACACATGTCAGAGGGAACAACATGAAAATGCATGCACATTTTGAGATTCTTGATGGAGGCAGTCTTCATATTCGCAGCCTCAGTCCTCTATTGAGATCTGTGGGTCTCGCAAGTCTACCCAGAGGCCTGAGTACCCGTTTGGGTTTATTCTATCACGTCGTGAAGGATGGCGGGGTAGCCCGAAAAAGCAATAGCTATAGCAACTTGAACACAAGCAGGGCCAAATCATAAGACGCACAGGAAGTTTCAGCTTGCTCGGTGCCTTGCATAGCCTGATTCGCATTCACACAGGCGCCAGATAGTTCGCGACGTGAAGAGTTCCCTGTTTGCATAGTAACGGACCCCTGTCGAGCTGAAGCACCATGACGCGGGGCCCTACCGCGCGCCGCAACCCATAACTTGAGCTCAGTCCTCCCAACACCTACACCACTTTCGCTCCTCGAATCGAACCAGGAGTCCTGCGCCTGCAATCATGTCCTACGGGCGAAGAGATGACGATATGGCCTATGGCGACTACCATGGTGGTGGTCAACAGGAAGGCGAGGAGGGAGAGCGAGGCTTCATTGGAGACGTTGGAAAGCGCCTCTTCGGCGGCAAGAAAGACGTGAGTGTATTCTGAGTCCCATTGCCACCTCCGAAACCTTCAAACTTTGCCTTGGAGCTTCAATCGCACCGCAGCGGCCCAGATCGGAGAGCCGACTCATACCTATTCTTAACCGCTGCCCCGATCCTACACCTCCCACGATGCCCCGAAACACAGATACAGACTCTCTGACGCGATCAAATCAGGAACCCCAGGGCTCATCGGGCGGAGGTCTCTTCGATAAGATCCACCAAACCGTCCACGGTCTCGGCTCCGAAATCAAGGATAGGATATCTGGGAAGGAGGAGCAGAAGCCATCGGAGGGAGGGTACTCTGGCCAGAGCCAACCTGGACAGCCACAAGAATACCACAACCAACATCGCTTCTTGAGCTTCGCGCCAGAGCGACAGGGCAACGACATTAAGTGGTATGTCGACGGTACGTACCCTCCAAAATCATGCTGCTGCCATTCTCCTTAATGCTGCGGCATCGACTGACCCTCTAGGTTGCGGATACATGTGGGCTGTCTCAGTGGCCATCGAGCGAGCGCGAGAGTCGATTTGGATACTTGACTGGTGGCTGTCCCCGGAGCTCTACCTCCGTCGACCTCCCGCAAAGAACCAACAGTATCGAATCGACCGCATGCTCCAAGCAGCCGCTCAGCGTGGCGTCAAGGTCAATATCATTGTGTACAAGGAAGTTACTCAGGCTCTGACGCGTAAGTACCTCAATCCCCACTTGCCCGATTATCTCCACGGCCTCCTTCCAAGGTCGACGGACCCAATTACGAAAGCCCTCACTCGAATTGGTCTCGACGTCATCTTCAAATCGCTCGAAGAAGTGGAAAAAACGGACCCGCTGATCAGACCCCCTATCACAGTCTCCTCCTCCCATACAAAGCACCACTTAGAAGATCTGCACCCCAACATTGCAGTCTTTAGGCATCCCGATCATCTGCCAGACACGGCCGTGCTTGGATCCTCGTTCATCCAGTCTTTCCAGAATCTGTCGTTGAGTCCTGCCAAGCTTGCGCAGCTCCCTGGCGATGGTCTCAAAGCAATCTACGGAGCACACGAGGATACCGTGTTGTATTGGGCACATCACGAGAAGTTGTGTTTGGTGGATGGCGAGATAGCCTTCATGGGAGGCTTGGATCTGTGCTACGGCCGTTGGGACACCAACCAGCACCCTATTGCCGATGCACATCCGGGCGATCTCGATCTCATCGTCTTTCCTGGACAGGATTTCAACAATGCCCGAATCATGGGTGAGTAGGCCAAATCGTCTAGGATCATTGGGGTAACATGTTACAGACTTCGAGGATGTTGCCCACTGGGAGAACAACAAGCTTGATCGAACCACGAGCTCGCGTATGGGATGGTCCGATGTCTCCCTCTCGCTTGCAGGCCCCGCAGTCCAGGATCTCAGGACTCACTTCTCACAGCGGTGGAACTTCATCTACGACGAGAAGTACAGCAAGAAAGACACTAGGTACAGTCGACTTTCAGCAACTGGAAGCGGTGCGACCCAAGGCGGCTACTATCCTCCGCCGCAGCCACAACAGCGCGGCTTCGACGACGAAGAGGAAGGTGAGCGTGGCTTCGGCGGCGGCGAATACGATAGCCAGAGCGGCGAGCGTGGCATGTTCGGTGGTCAGGGTGGTTTCCGCCGCAAGATGATGGATCGCATGGGTGAGGACTTCGATCAGATGCGACACCACGGCGGACACCACGGCGGACCATCTCAGCACCAGTCTCATTCCGAGCACAGTGCGCAGCGAGGGCGCGTCGAGTGCCAGCTCACTCGCAGCTCTGCCAAGTGGAGTCACAATATCTCTACGGAACACTCGATCCAGAATGCGTACTGCGAGGTCATCAAGAACAGCAAGCACTTTGTATACATTGAGAACCAGTTCTTCATCACAGCTACTGGGTAAGCATCTCGCAATGGGTTATGGGATGTTGCTGACTTGAGTAGTGACCAGCAGAAGCCCATCAAGAACCAAATCGGTGCAGCTATCGTCGAGCGCATCATTCGCGCTGCTCGCAACGGCGAGAAGTACAAGATGATGGTCATGATGCCTTCCGTCCCAGCTTTCGCTGGTGATCTCAAAGCCGACGACGCCCTCGGTACCCGTGCCATTATGGAATTCCAGTACGACTCCATCAACCGCGGTGGACACTCCATCTACGAGGAAATCGCCAAGGCTGGGTTCAATCCCATGGAGTATATCAGGTTCTACAATCTTCGAAGTTATGACCGCATCAACGCCAGCGGAGCCATGCGACAAGCGGAACAGCAGAGCGGCGTTTCGTATGAGCAAGCTCGCGAAGGATACGACGCTGAACACGATAGGACGCGCGGCGACTTTGATGGGAGCCGTGACGGCTATCAAGCATACCGCCCCCCGCCAACCTCCCAGTACGGCATGTACGAAATGGACGGTTCATCGCAGAGCCAATATAGCCAACAAAGCCAAGGCCAATACGGCCAGCAGAGTGGCTACGGCCAGAACCAGGCTTACGAAATGGACGCTGGCCAGGGCCGCCCTCAGAGTTACGGCAGGCCGGACGAGGAGAAGCGTCAGGATTACCAGCGCTACCAGCAGGCTGCCTCGAAGGTGGGCGGGAGCATGGGCAGTGGACGCTGGGACACCGTCAGCGAGTGCTACATGCTTGGTGGCGAGGATATCCGCAACGTCCCGTGGGAGGGCGGTGCCATGGATGAGATTGATGCCTTTGTCAGCGAGGAGCTCTACATCCACAGCAAGGTCAGTGCCTACTGATGGATCTCAAAGTATGTGCTAACACCTCACAGCTTTTGATCGCAGACGATCAGACCGTCATCTGCGGATCTGCTAATCTGAATGGTAAGTTTTGGCGGTCCGAACATCACGTGACATAACTGACTCTGTATAGATCGCTCCCAACTTGGCGACCACGACTCCGAAATCGCCATCATCGTCCACGACACCGAGCCCGTCGAGTCCTACATGGACGGCCGGCCCTGGCGCGCCTCCAAATTCGCCGCCTCTCTCCGCCGCCAGATCTTCCGCAAGCACCTCGGCCTACTCAAGCCGCAAGACTTCACCCGCCCAGACCAGAACTTCGAGCCCATCGGCATCCCCAACATCTACGACTGGGGCTCCAACGAAGACCGCGAAGTCGCAGACCCCCTGTCCGACCAGTTCCAGTCTATGTGGAACTGGCGCGCAAAGACCAACACCGACGCCTTTGGTAAGGTCTTCCATCCCGTGCCCTACGACGGCGTCCGCAACTGGAAGGAGTACGATGAGTACTACTCCCGGTTCTTCGGCCAAGACGAAAAGGACAAGGAGCATAAGAAGCCGAGCCTGTACAAGTGGGGCCATGTGGTTGCGGAGAACTTTAGCCAGGGCGAGCAGGGTGTCCGGGAGGTCAAGGAGGAGCTGTCCAAGATCAAGGGCACGCTGGTGGAGATGCCGCTGCTGTTCTTGAAGGATGAGGACATTGCGAAGGAGGGCGTGGGCCTGAATGCCTTCACGGAGGAGATCTACACGTGAGTGCTGGGCAGCGTGGGGCTTTGGGAGCTGGAGTACTGGTACTATGAGTGGACTGTCTCGTCAAGCGTGGTAGGTCAGCCCTAGTATATTGAGATGACTCGACACCTCCTCCTTGTTGATGCACGCATGTGAGAATGTTGTGAAGGAATGTGCAGCGTGAGGTTTTGCTGAGGAAGTGTTGGGGGTGTCCTGGGAGAGGAGATAATGGGACGATCAGTATTCTTCCAACTGTGCCCCAGCAGGCAGAAGAAGAGGGATTGCACGAGGCTGCTCGATCGTGGCAGGGCAGTTGACATCAAGAGAAGGAGAGTGCCCCAAGGTGTTCAACCTTAATCCCGAGGTCGCACCGAAATCGGGCTTGGCTGACTAATCTTTTTTCGACCTGTACATTTCTCTTCTGTGAACCGGTCTGTGTTCACAACACCTACCAGAGGTCTCAAGATGGCCCGGAATTCTTTAGGATTACCATCTCGAGCAAGCGCTCCCGGGTTTGGCACGCAATGTCCTTCTCAAGGGTCTTCGTACGCCCCAACTTCAAGCGCAAGCAGACAGCTTCCGCGGCTTCCGCCACCGGGGTCACAGTATGCCGACCCAGACTCAGATGCCGATTCGACAGCAGGGCGTCCTAGACGGGACGCGGCCATCAATGCTGAATTTCTGATCTATGATCACGCACGAATCCTCAGAGGCGAAGTATCTGACCTCAGCGAGGAAGATGAGACGACCGACGAGTCTTCCGACGAAGACCAAGAAGGATCTCTCCGATATGCGCCTTTCGAAACGCAAGTCCAAGGCTCGGCTTCACAATCGCAGTTTGACCGCATCCCAGGTTGTGAGGATATTGGGGACTTGGTTGGGGAGGCGCAGAACATTAATGCTCCTAGTCGGATCGCGAAGCTGGTTCGTAAGAGCGAAGAAGAAGGGTTCCAGCCACTCATTGATGAAGTACTCGAAGCGGAGCACCGTAGCGACTCCAAGTTTGGTGAGTACTTCTTCAAGGAAAGCAGAGAGTACTGGAATCACCTCTGCAGACTGACCCTGTGCAGCATGCACCAAGGGATTATTCACCACCTAGCTTGCGGCAATCTGAAGAAAGCATATGACTCCAATGCTGATCTGCAGGACGAGCTCGACCGCAACAAGAGCCGCGCGAAAGACCACCCTTGCATATACGCTCGTGTGCTGACTGATCACGACGGAAAGCCATTGACCATTGAGCAGGCGCGACGCCTAGTCTCATGATTTTTGCGACACGTCTCGGAAGAAGACGGCATTAAAGACCATCCGAAGTGCAAGGAAGCGTTCCGCCGAATTGACCGCGAATTCAAAGGTCTATGGCGCCCGGCAGGGCAGAGGCCGGATCGAGCTTATCTAGCTACGAACACCAACCTGCGATCGGAACCGCGCGTTCGTAACGTGCAAGTATTCTGCCAGCAGCTACTCGCCACCTGTAATCAATGTGAGGCCGAAAATAGGCCTCTTAGACCATTGTTGTACATCGGCTATGCTGCGAAGGCCGACAAGCGCAAACGTCAACATGAGGCTTGCGGTAAGTCTTCTAACTGGCTAGCAACGCTCGTGCAAGCACGATGTAATGTGCTGTGGGGACGCGGTGTCCTAAAGATGCACTTTTTTGTTATCTGCTTGCTCCACGAAGAGGATCAAGGCACAGTTGCAGAAATGCTTCTTACCCGCATTCCAGGCGCCTACTATCACTCCGGAAGAGGATTCTGCATCGACATTGCAGGCAAGAGCTGGGAGAGCATTTTCTTCACCAGCCTCACGAATGAGGAACGTATCGACCATTGGAATGAGCTTGGTAACTGGGTCGATCAGAATACTAAGCTCCAGCAGAAGTACGCTCTTGATAGGGCGTGAGCAAAGAAGTTCAAAGAGTGATGCAGAACAGAGGCCAAAGCAGCAGAGAGCGCCCAACGCCAACAGCTTGCGCAGGAAGTAGCGGGCATTGCCGCCGATTATCAGCTCTGCCAGAAGTACAAGGACGATCCGTGCTGGCAGAACGAGGACGGTCGGCAATACGTACGTCATACGGAAGCGGTTTGGAAGAAGGCCCAGGAGGAGTTCCCTGAGTATACTGCCGAGTATTTGTAGGTATACATATACATACAATCAACTACTAGTGGTAAAGAATAAGGCATGGGTCTGTGCTATGTTTGGGCAAGAGTCGGCAATAAGTTTAGTGCTGGGTCGTGCCTTCCCTCGTGGAAGGCGCGATGGTGCTCGCGCCACCTTCTTCGATCGCATCTCTCAATTCTGCTTCAATCACACAACCTGACACGATGGACAAAATACGTCGTAGAGGTGAGCGACGGCGGCTTCAATTCGCCATGTTTAATCCCGAGGTTGAGGATGACGACGGCGGCGTGGTGACTGGCCCGACGACAGCTGAGAGGATCGCATGAGCGCAAGCATACAGAGCCTCCAATCCAACTGCCGGCATAGACAAACTGGCGCAGTTAGCGGAGGTGGAGCGGTTGCAAGTATCATCCCGTCTGCGATTGTACGTGCATCACTGACATCAAGCAGCGCAAGTCAAGCGACTACAGCAAGAGCTCGAAGAACAGCGCAGAATGGCTTTTTACAGAGCCGAGTCAGCTGTTGAGCAAGAGTATAGACAGGATTTCTACGACTTCGAGCATGAACGCCGCAAGATCTCCGAAGCGGACACACAATGCCTTCTCGCTGACTTAGAGAAGGCGGAAACATCTCTTCAAGGCGAACGAGCCTCAAGAAGAGCAGCCCAGAAGGAGCTGTTCGAGGAGCAAGCAACAAGTCGACTCCAAGCCTAGCTTCATGACGAAACCAAAGTACGAGAGAATGCGCAAAAGCAATTGCAAGAATGGCGCAAGAGCTTTGAGAAGGCCGCAGACTCTTTTGGCTTCAAGTTTTCAGGACATGTTGACTTCAAGACGATGTTAAAAACGCTTCTTTACTTAGGCAACCAGGAGGTTGCTCAGTACTACGAAAATTCGGTCGACGTTCTCTTCCGCGAACTGGGAGTGAAGCGTGACGACTGGCCTGGCACAGAGAGCCTAGTACGGCTCACTGAATTCCTGGACAAGCATATGTCCAAAACTATCAAGAAGTTTCACGACCAGGCGCCTCGAAGCTGAAACTGAGGCTGCTCAAAGTAGGAAACAATGGCTGTCCGAAGCACTCATGTCCATACGTCAGAAATTTGAAATTGATCAGGAATCTGCTCCAGACGGAGATAGACACGGTCAGACTGGCCTGCATAGCGACGATGGCTTGTCCGCAGGGATCGCAGACGATTTATCTCTCGAGGACATGAGAGGAACGTCACGAGGGCCACGCAGTCGTGCCTTAGAGTCTATGCAGGTTGCCCGTGAAGAAGCGGCTCCACGCAGACGAGAAATCAGCGACTTTTATGAGGCCCATGGGGGCTCAGACGAGCCTGCGGGAGGGTGCATATCAGCTCAGAGTAATGCGCATGCTGACGACGAAGTTTTGCCGGGGCTTGAGCAAGACAGCGATGCCGCAGACGCTCGGCAACAGGATGTCCAGCCAACAAGCTCAACGCCATCCAAGGGTAATGCGACGTCCGGAAAGCGTTTCAAGAGCGCCCCGGCTCCTTCTAAGGTGCCAGCGCTGCCATGCGTGGTCAAGAGTTCAGACGGATCAGTTGGGTGGACATCGATGACCTCCCGAGCGAAGTGGCCGAGTTTCTCAAGAAAGAGAATCGAGTAATGGCCGTCAGCCATATCACCAAAAACGAGTACGCCAGGCTCGTCGCGAAGGCTGCTACGACTGTTCCCGACGAATACTGTGTACAGTGTAGCGTCATCACCAAAGCTATCAAGTGCGATATCAAAGAAGGTGGTGACCGAGCGTGTTCCAGGTGTATCAAGTCAAACCGACCTTGCTCTAAGCTTGTTGAGCATGACGGTGAGGTTCAGATAGCATGGTTACCGCTGCCCGAGGAGAACCAAGAAGAGGCTCGTTGGGAAGATATAGGGTACTGTCAAGTGCCGAGGGAGCCAGGGAAGAAGGCTCCGAAGCGCAGGAAAGTGAGGTAAATGATTCAAGTGTTCCATGTTGTAATCTGCGTCCTAATTTCACACCGCAAGATATTCTATCCTGTCCTCATCCTTCGTGTATACCCTCGCTTCATCGTCCAACCCGGTGTATGTGCCGGGCCCCCAAGGTATTGCTCTTCCTTCATAAGCATTACGACCTTGGCGCCTGCATCGCTTCATTTTCCTAGCCTTGAGAAGATGAATATGAACGTTCGTATGGTAGCAAAACTCAGAGACCTACACGCGCATTTTTCAGGGTCTCCGATGCGCTCCGTGATGAAGACTAAAGTTTTGACATATGATCATGACATTGCTAATGCTAAGGGGCCTCCGTGCCCGAAACGTTCCAGAGGCTGCTCGCGCCGATGACCGTAGCCGGACTGTCCCAACTATCCTCGAGGCTGTATTCCGGCAACGCTTGAAATTCACACTCCAGGTTGCTCCGTAGTATCAAGACCACAGCCATCTTCGCCTCTTCTTCCGAAATACGAGTTCCTCCATAGTTCTGTTGCCAGCTGATGGCCTTGATCTTCGCGCCACTGCTGCCACCGTCATTCGGTAGCGTCACATAGAGTACGTAGAGTTCGGTGTCTGTCCCGCTGCGGATGAGGTGGACGGAGACTTCGCCGTCTTGGCTCTGCTCTTTGACTGCAATACGCCATTTATCGTCCATATCCCGAGGTCTGAATCCGGCCTTGAGCTTTTGGAAGTCGGCATCGCTGACGCATAGACCCCATAGGGCCGTGGCAGACCCTTGCATGGTCTGTACGGAATCTGTGCCTGTGTGAGCATAAGCGCACCTAAGCGGTCTTCGATGTTGGGCTGAACGTCATTACAGACCTTTAGGTCTGTGGGGAAATGTTCGGAGAGGAAGAATTGAGGAGGACAATGCAGGACGACGGATGCAAGTGATAATACATATGACGACTTTCGAGACGAAAAGTGGCGCACTAAACTTGTTTGTAATGATCGTAGTCTGCCTTGTTCCGGCGTAACGTGGCGCAGTCGAGTTCGTGCAGGCCTGCTCCGCGCCTAGAAGACACATACCCCGCTAAGCCGACGATTCACTGCAAGAGTGACCCGTGAACGACGGGCCCGAGATGTATTCTACGACGCAGATAGCAATATATTCAACAACGATTAAGAGGAGTGTAATATGCAGAGCTTTTGATGGAGCATCCAAATGAAAATTATGCTGGTATTATCGATTTCAAAAGGTCATTGATATGATTGACAGTCCCGATAATCTGCCTAGGACTCCTTAAACCGAAAAAGCATGCAAGAATTACCCAAGTATATCAGTGGCGATGTGTCACAGCTTAAGCAAGAAAAGTCTACAGGCATGTTTGTAGCCATGAGATTCTTCATCAACATGAATCAATAGGTTTAGAGGAAGTGCGAGCAAGCTCGAGCATTATCTCGATTCGTTATACAATTTTTGCCTGATTGGCCGAGACAGTGATCGACACACTACGGATACGTTCACTTAGGACTCTCTAATTATCTACTTAGAAAATTTACACTTTTGGAGAATATTTTTTTCGTCAATACTCAATATCACTTCAAGCAAATTTAAGTAGTAAGGGCTAAACAAAACGGACAATTTGCCTAGGGAGTGCCTAGGGAGCGTGTTCTTGGTGTAACTTCCAAGTCTGCAGGTGGTCATTTTCTAACCTTCAAGCTGCCAATATACTTGAACTGTCTCTGAAATACAGCAACCATCTTTAAATAATTGCTTTTGGTATCATTAGACAGCACAGCAAAGGGGAGGGAATGTGACAAGACTTCATATAGTAAGGTTGAAGCATAGAATACGAGAATTTTCGGAGGCCATGGCGACTATGCCAACACCATAATTGTTTCAGCAGGTGGCTAGCTTTTGGCACTGTTCTCAACAAGTGGCACAGCGTGGATCAAGGAAAGGATTATGGAGGTCGCGCCGCAGCAGGCCTCAGGTGTCGTGCCGTCCCAGTTTCAATCGCACTTGGCAAAAGGAATAGTGGCATGTACTCGAGCCTAGAGGCACATCACGCTGTTCGTCTGAATGCACCTAAATATACCATAGGGTAGAAGGCAATGTATTTAACCGAATCATAATAGATATACAGCTCAATAATAACCATGAGCATCAAATTCTGCTTCAAGGTAGGTACAAGTTCACTTTGGCGTCCCTAGAAACCTCCGAGTCAACTTTTCTGTAGATAAATGCTACATCGGCAAATTATCATGCTGCTATCAATACAAAAGACGTATATATAACCCGTAGATGTGCCCAATAGCCATGCTCGTGTACGCAAACAGAAGAACATGCGATATGCCACCCTGAAGCGAAGGTACAACGTGGCCCAGCTCTATTGATTGGAACGATGGCTACTGAAGGTTTCCAGATGGCGTATAAAGGATCTCTGGCACATATGATCATCAAAGGATTGCAAGGGGGAGGTATGTAGGACAGTGCCTCTTCCTTCGCGACGGCACAGCTTACGGCGAAGGCGTCTCAAAGGTAGAGGTAACTGTGTACACAGTATAGTATTACTTGTCAATTCGGACGAGACATATAAGGTTGATGTCTTTGATAGAATGTGTTGATTTGTACGTCTTAATATCTTCCTGCACTTCAGTAGCGAATACGTCGTGATCCCATTCTCCTTTATGTCTCGATCTCGCTGGATCAGAGTCCTGGTGCTTACAGCTCAGCTGCGAGCAACGTTCTCGTATCCTTCGAACATCTCAGAAGGACACCTAGCTCCAAGGGATGATGATTACTTCATTTTTGCTGCCCTGGGGGACTCTTGGGCCGTAAGTTTGTCGACTTACAGACATGCAACGGGTTATTTACGAACAATAGAGTGGTGTTTTATGGTCCCCATGGACGAGTTATGACGGCGACAAGGACCATTGCCGGCGCTACCGATACGCCTGGTCGACTGTGGTAGAAAGCCGTGGTTCGGAATGGGTGCCCAAAGGCAAGCAAGCGAAAGTTGAGTTTGTGGCATGTTCCGGCTCGACGACAGAAACCGTGATGGAACAGATGGATAAGACTACGAAACCGAAAGTCACCTTGATGGAAATTGGCGGTAATAACGCGAATTTCTACCCCATGGCTGATTCCTGCCTGTTCCACGCTGGATGGGACAAGGAGTATGGAACTCATTACGAGGACGACAACGAAGAAAATCCCACAGGAGAATGCCGGAAAGAGATCAACCTGGTCAGAGGCAGACTTCAGTCCAATGACATTAAGAACAACATAATCAGTGTCATTCATGCGTGGAGGTCTCATCCAGCTAACGTGGGAAATGATGCCAGCCTGTACCTTGCTGGATATCCACGTTTCTTCGGCGATAGCCAAGAATGCAATGATTGGTCCTTTTCTGTCTTCTATCGTAACGACAAGCAGAAGCTTGTATAGAAAATGCGCGAGGAATTCAACACGCTGGTATGTACCCTCCTCCGAAGCGCAGTAATACTGAGAGCTATCGACTAACAACAGCTCCGTTACCTAGGTTGAGGACATGAATCGCAATATCCAAGAGGCAGTTGAACAGTTCCAGGATTCCAAGATCCAGTTCATCGACATCGACCTGGCATTCGACACGCATCGTTTTTGCGAACCAGGATCTTCACTTAACGACCAACTCAATTGGGGTGACAAAGTCTGGATCTGGAACAGCCCTGGCAGATGGTGGATAACGATCAGAAATGGAAATGACGAGAAGTTCTATGACATGCTTGCGGAGAATGTCGAGCTGCCATCCTGGAACGAAGTAGCAATGATGTTGGACCATCCTCTCGGCGAAGCCATGCTAGTGGGCGACGTGGTGTCCCGGAATTTCACCGATCCAAACGATGCTAGTCACAGCATGATGTGGGGAGGGAGCCTGAATGATTTCGAAGCCGCCGGCAGCGGAAGTGGTGACAGCGGTTACGTGGCTCGGACACTTCATCCGAAACAATCTGGTCACGAGCCCATAGGAACGCTTATGATTCATCGCCTCAGACAGGATTTCAAGGAAGCCCCATCAAATTGTCCCACCGGATGTGATTGCTCTGGACCTAGCGGCACGCCGGTCTGTTCCTGATTCTGTTATGCTTAGCAAGCTCCTAATATATATATTATATGTTTGTCTTTGCCACAGGGTGGAGCTGTTCGCGCATCCAGATCGTTCCAAGCGTGGGAAATATGTTCCTACTGTTCTGGTTACTCTTGTTTCTTGGAGATGATTACGGTGACCGCACTGAGTCTCATCTCGTCACTGACAATAAATATTGGACGTATAAACATTGCGGGAACGTCGGATTCATCTCTAGCGAGTAGCCACCGGTGCAATAATAGAATGTCGACTTACATATATCCAAATTCATTCTCATGACAATGCCAGCTACTCATCAATGCCAAGTTCGATAATCAGGGCACCGGAACCAACCAATGCCTCCATGAGCGAATCTCCCTCCCCTCTTCTGGCTGACACAAATCCCTCTCCTTTCTTCACATTGTCCAAGGCACTCCCATCAAATTTTAATTCTCCATGCTGAATTTTGCCTTCCATGTCTCCCCACCAAGCGAAACCGTATTGCACCCATAGCTCCCCTTCGCCAACTTCATGCCTGCTCCTAGTATTGAGAAGTGGATTGTACTTATCCTCAAGCGATTGACCAGGCGGACTATATAGTATCACCCAAGAGTTGCCAGTTCCCGAACTTGTAAATATCTTGCTCGTAGCATTCGGACTAGCCGCACCGTAGGGCCTGATAGCGGTCGACACGGTGCCACTGACACTAGAAATATTCGTGTACGAACCATGGGGAACATTGGCGAGAACTTCGCCTGACACTGACGAGATTTGCGTTCGATGCGTATAGACTTTCTCTGTGGGCCACACTTCGTAGATGACACCCAGGCGGATTTCGCCAGACACCGTCGAGACGTAGATACTCTTCGGATCGAAAGCCACACCTTCCGTGAGCCGCGGACAGATGAAACCGCCAACGCCGCCTTCTTCATTGCGTAGGTCGAGGTTCTCGTCTGGTATGTACCAGCCGAATATGACACCATCAACGGAGCTCATGGTTACGTTGTGTGCGATCAAAGGAGTATTGTAGGGAAAGCGAGAGTCAAACCACACATCACCGTGCGAGGTATGTGTCCTTAAATTATTGACCTCCCAGCCAAGGTGGGGTTCGAAGTCGATGTCAAAAATACTGGTCTGGATATCGAACCAGTCCAGTGAACGCCTAGGCCATGGCCGAAGAAGCACTAGTATGTGAACATAAGTGCAAACGTCGCTGTAGTCCCTGGAGTGATAGTCGATGGTGAGCACAGATTCTAGCTTATATACACGGATGTTGTCGAGATCCTTCTCGTTGTTGGAGCCAATGGTAACATGAACCTCCATGTCCGACGTTTGAGAGAAATCCCCGCGGTCCACGTATACTTGGCCACGTAAGGTCTTGCGATATTCAGGAACGGAATTGTCGAGTAGTTGCCATCGGTTCGCAGCTGCACTGTCGCTCGTGAAGTTGAAGCCAAATTGCAGACTTTTGGAGGAGCCGACAGATGGACAAGGCGTTCGTTGGACTCTTTCTTTGAGAATATTGTGGAAAGGGAAGTCCTCGGTGAGAAACAAGCTCGCCCCATGGGCGCTTTGTGAGGGTGTATATCGAAGGAACTTCCAGGGCATGGACAGGTAAACAACGAGCAAGGCGACACCAACGAGGGAGAAGAAAAATAACATGTAGTGTAGCCAGGGTCGTGTATGGAGTCCGTGAGTCGATCCCTGGTGCTTGGCATCCTACTTGACTTAACTTCTGCAATGGGAAAAGGGGGGAGTATGCTCACATTTGCGAGTTCTAGGCCTCTAGCTTCCTGTTCTCGTTCTCCGAGCAGAGGTGTTCTCTCGTTGACTTTGTTGGCTGCCATGCTGGTGAGAGCCGTTTGTACAGACTGGACAAGTTTGTTCGAATCCTAAAGAAAATCCACAGGATAAAATCGGGCAAGATAGCTGAAGAAAGGTTGCCTGATGTGCATAGATATATATTATGCCTGGAGTCACGACCCCAACCACGTCCAGTGTCGGGCTGTGCCGAACTGTGCCTCATGGCACCGTGCCGCTTTTGCTTTGTTTGACATACTGTTTCAACAAGATGCACGACGCCGCTGGCGCGATACCTTTCCATTGACCGCCCCCGCAAGGCAGACCAGAAAGGAATAGCAAGTAGCACGGGTGTTGTTGCGTTTCCGGTAGATGTGCTTATCGATAAGCTGAAGTGAAAGCCATGAACCTCGGCATCCATCGGGAAAACAATCCCCACCAGCTCCAAGCACACTACGACATCGCGTCGCCGATGTATACAGCATACGTCCTCCCTTCCAGCAGCAATGATACCTTCATAACGCCCGGTCGCCTTGACTTCCCCTTCTAAGCTCACCATGCCGCCCCCGAAAGCCATCCTTTTCGACATTGGCGGTGTTTGTGTACGTTCCTACTACCCTCATGTACCTCCTCCCCTATACTGACTCTGCGATTCTAGGTAGTCTCTCCCTTCCAAGCCATCCTCGACTACGAACGCGCAAACTCCATTCCAATCGGCTACATAAACTTCGCCATCCAAAAAGGCCCCCATGGCACCGGCGCATGGCAGCTTATCGAGCAGGGCAAAGCCCTCCTAGACGACGCCTGGTTCGAGGCTTTCCGGGCACAACTCACTCACACCAGCGCCTGGGAGGAGTTCTGGGCCAAAAACGCGTTGAAGAACAGCAATGGCGGCGTCCCCGCACCGGCTGTCGAGAAAATCCCGCCGGTACCACGCATCGATGCGAAGAAATTGTTCTGGCAGATGATGCGGATTAGTCGCACACCGGATCCGTATATGTATCCTGTGTTGAGGAGGTTGAGGGACAGTGGGAAGTTTGTGCTTGGGGCGTTGTCGAATACGGTGGTATATCCTGAGGGCGTGGTGGATGATCAGGGCGTGCCGTTTGATAAGTTTTTGCAGCATGAGATGGGGGGACCGTATGCGGGGGATAGTAGGGATATCAGGGATGCGTTTGATGTGTTCATAAGTAGTGCGCATGTTGGGCTGAGGAAACCGGATCCGGAGGCGTACAAATTGGCTGTGCGGGAATTGGATAGGGTTAGTAAAGAGAAAGGGTTGGGAGGGGTGCGAGCGGAAGATGTGTTATTTTTGGATGATATCGGTGGAAATTTAAAAGGCGCGAAGCTGTGCGGCATGGGAACTATCAAGGTGAACTTGGGGAGAACGAAGGAGGCAGTCAAGGAATTGGAAGATGCGGTGGGGATACCACTGCTGGAGAAAGAGGTGAAGAGTAAACTCTAATAAAGATTATCTACAAGTGCCTGAAGAACGCCTGCTCCATGCTGCCTGTCTAACAAAACGTCACAAGAGTCCGCCATATGCATTCACGCGTACACTTTTACCACACCGGCGTTCCGTACGGGATCGTCTTCTCCGCGGTTGTCCAATCCTTTGTAACTTTGTTGGATAGCTCTGGGGTCCTCGGGAATTTTCCGTTCAAAGCGTCTCGTAAGTAATTCGGCACTGCCGAAGCACCAGCTACTCCCTCGTCACCAGCTACTCCCTCGTCACCGTGTGCCCCCGTACTATTGGCCTGGTTCGAAGGTTTGAGGTGATAGAACACATTGGCGCCCCCATCCTTGTAGTACTGATATAGCGCGTCCGTATCGTAGGTCGAAGCTAACGCATCGTTCTCCGCACGGTGGATGAGCAATGGCATGTTTGGCACTGCTTTGCCTAGATCGCCGTCTTTTCTGAGGATGCAGGACAAGACTGTGCCGTTCGTCATGCCTTTAAAGTATACCTTCAGTTCTTCAAAGGATGCCCCCCGTGCAGTATTCTTGACGGCCTCCCAGGTTTTTAGCTTGAAGACTTGCATCGCTGCAGCCTGGAGTTCGGACCACTGGGTTCCAAGTCCAATCAGGACTTCGGGGACGTGACGCTGCCAATCTGTGATGTTTCTATCCATTATGCCGCGCAGCGTGTGCTCGAACCTGGGTATCGCACCACCTATGCCTGCTACCTTGAACTTGAGCTCCGGAGCATAAGTACGGGCTAGTTCGGCGGCCCAGCCAGTTGCAATACTGCCGCCACTGTAGCCGTACATGGCAAGGTCGGGGCTGACATTCAGACCGACAAGATGCCCCATTCGAAGCACGGCGCGGACCGAGTCGAGCGTTGCCTGCCCGCTCAGCCTGCCCGCGCCATATGCTGCCATAACGCCTTCATAGTCGGGCACATTGAGGTACCAGCCTTCCAGGAGGTAGCGCATGAGGAACAGCCGCAGTTTGTTGCCATCGTCGTTCTGCTCGTAGAGGAGGCAGCTCGGGGACGAGTTGATTTCCGCACTGTCGTAGAAGTGCTGGTAGCTCATCAATCTATAGTTCGAGGCGTTGACCGCACTAGTGGCCGGCTTGAACACGGTCGTAACGGCATAAGTAGGACTGCCTCGCGAGTCTGTGGTCCGAAAAAGAACGTTGAAAACCTTGGATGTGAAGGCTGAAGAGACCATAGCGAAGACGTCGCCCGGTGCCTCACGTACGGCAAGGACAGAGCCTGCTGGCTGCGAGTCCCAACCCAACGGCGGGCATCGATACCAGGGGTCGCAGGATGGTGGTTTAGGACAACCCGCTGGGGGAGGGTCGAAGCAACGCGGTGATGCGCATCCCGTTACCTCAGGGTAGGCGGCTGTGGATACTGTGGAAGCGGCCTCGATGGGTGCACTGCACACGCTGGGAAGGATTGAGAGGAGAAACGGGAGGATTGGTAGGGTATAATGCATAGTGAGGGTTTGGAATCGATAGTGCGTAATGAAAGGTCTAGATATAGTTGATGTATGGTGTAGAGGACAAACCCTCAAAACGGACAATGGATGGTATACTGTGCTATGATTTTGGCAAGAGATGAAGACGTTCCTTTATATACATACCATGGCAGAAAACATTGAAACTCACACACACCGCTCCCAAACCATCGTCTCTGGCGCAACTGCTACAGTCGCGATGCGCCGCCGCAGAGGAGCAGTCGCAGACGAGGCTGAGAATACTCAGGCCTCGGTCCACTGGATGAGCTTACGGGCGCAGCGTCCATCACCCAGTATAGATGCTAGCGAACCTCGACAGCGGACATCGGGTGACTTTGCGAGTGTATAGCGAGAGTTGGTATTCGCAGACGAAGACACGATGTTGCGGTGGAGAGCTCACCCCATGCTAAATTTATGCGGCTCAGCTGCCACCGCGCCGTGACCGCCTATAGGCATCGAAGCAGGCAGACGAGCCACACTGTCCAGCCTCATCGTCTATTCTTGTTCCCGCCTTGTCGATGTATGGATGTTTGAGGGCTTGCCACAGTGCCGGCTCTTGGAGGTCTTGTTGCTGTGGGGAGCGCAGGGCGCTGAAATAGCAGGATGGAGTGGAAGCACTACACTCTTTTTCGTGCTAATGACGCAACGGTGGTATGCGATCAATGAACTGGACACGAAGTGTTGTGTCGATGTAAGAGACGGAAGAGAGGCTGTCTTTAAACTTGAACAGAAGTAGGCGCGCCAGGCTCGCCAGTGATTAGCGCCTTCTGCTTCGACAATACGACCTTCAGAACAGCAATGCATGCTTGTTTGTTTGCCCAGCAGATAGACTTGGAAGTCTGGTTAGGGGCAGCAAGAGGTATAAGCGATGATGGTAATGCTCACTTGAGAAAAAAAGCTAACTTGAACGATTACGACTACGCTTTCGTTGATTTCATACACGTCGTGACTGAAGCAGAGACTCGCAATGGACAACGAACAGACAGAGAGAGCCGAAAGAAGGGACTGGAAAGTTGACGCCAGTACGCCCATTAAACAACCACCCATATACTCACTGTTTCTCGGCCGAAAACGCCACCCATCAACAGACCACTTATATGGCACAAGCGTATAAAGAACATAGACAACCCCGAAGGGAGAACCAAAGGCAAGTATTGACAGTTGGCGAAGACGAGAGAGGCTGTGACGGAGAATAGACGGAACCAGTGCGCCTTTCAATGCCAAACACCGACGATGCAGATGCTAGTGTAGAATCTGGGATCAACGATCGCTTCGGAATGATTATGATGGTCGTTGCCGGATGGTGGAGTTGCCAACGCTGCCCACCCTGCCGCTGGTTTTTCGCACGCCGCCTTTGCTCTCGGTGCTGCGCCGTGAAGGGCTCGACCGCTGCTTGGAGACGCTGATGCTGCCAGCGGTGCTGCTCTTCTCGCGCGCAGGGGTCTTTGGCCTCGCGCCTGTTGGTGCCGTGTTCTCAGCATCGCTTTCGCTGTTGTATGTCCAGGTGGTAGAGGTCATCGAGGTCTTGGTCGTAGTCATGCTGATTGCGCGTCGATCTTTGTCCTTGTGGATGGGTGATCGCGAGGTCGTCCTCCGTGCGATCTGGCGCAGATGGTATTCTTCGTCCGTCTCGCCCTCGAAGCGGCTGATCTCAACGGCATACTCCGACTTTGTCAACGGCTCATTCTCGTTCATGCGGATCGGAGACCGAGTGCTAGTACCGCCACCGTAAAGCTTGCTAGTCTTTCTGGGCTGACCCGGCGTAGGCGCAGGGAGATTGTCGTCCTGCACACCTATCGTGGCCACCGCAGCGTTGCTGCGCTCGTTGGACTCGATCTCACCCAGCGCGGCGCGCTTTTGGGAGCCGTTGGGAGGTGTGAAGGTCTGGCCATTGCTGGCAAGGCGTTGCTTATGAGGGGACCTGGTCGGTGTCGAGGGCATCATTTCCGCAAGCTTGGCCTTCATGGTATCCTCATGCCACCACTCGCGGAACGTAGACTGGTTGAGGTGAAGCCAGTGCTGCTGGGGACCGACGACCATGCCCGGTCGCATGAAGCGCATGTAGGCAATGATCTCGTTCGCGGTAAACGCATGCCTGTAGATCAGATACGCTCCAATAAGGCAGCCTGTTCGACCAAGGCCAGCTTTGCAGTGGACAGCGATGCCCTTCTTCTTGACCGTGATCATCTCGTGCGCAAGGTTGATGAACTGCCGGACGAGCGACAGCGGTGGACATGTGCCATCGTCGAAGATCATGTTCAGGTGTTGTATGCCAAGCTTCGTGAAGTAGGTCGAGGAGTACAGCTCCGAGTTGAGGCGCACAACGAGACCAATGTTCCGGGTCTTGAAATGAGACAGAACGTTCTTGAACGGCGTAGGGAGTGACGATCGTTGGACCTCGGCGATGCTCGATGGGATGGTCGAGTACATGGGAGAGCTCGTGGGTTTCTCGTGTGTCGGCTTCTGCTGGGGCGAGGCGAATGCTAGGAAGTTGGGCGTCACCCAGTTGAAGTCTCCCATGTCCACTCGTTCGTATTTCTCATACCTATGCTCGTTAGTCTCGACCAAGGCGCACGTAGGCGCTAACGTACTCTTCAAGACTGAAATCCTTCAACCCGCACAGGCCCTCCTCCTTGGCTTTCCAAACGCCGTAGATGACATCTTGAATGTTCAGGACGTAGTCGGCCTGGCTGTAGCCCGCGTCGCGGAAGGGCATGCAGGGCGGGTCCATCTGCGCAATGGGCGCCAGGGCAAGATGCGGCGGCCACGACTGGATCAAGACCATGTAGCAGGCTAGAATACACGCAGCGTTTGCGCGGCCTATGCGCATGTCAGCAAATGAGCCTCCACACAATGCTTGGGAGCATCACATACTCCGCGAATCGGTGCTGCTCCAAAACACAACCCCTCTATCCTCATTGGCTGGGTCGCCCAGTACTTCGTGCAAGTGCACAGCAAAGCGGTAGAGGTGGCCAATATGCAATGGGCCAAAATCGCCGTGGAAGGCATTATACAAGAGCGTCTTGTCAATGGTAAAGTACACTGGTGGGTGGACCTTCGGGCCGGTCGCAACCGGGCCCGGTTGCGCTTTGGAAGATCGCTTCGAAGGGGATTGAGTCTGCCTCGGGTAGGGGAACGGGGTGTCTGCCGTCGGAGGCTGGGTGTATGATGCCAGGTACAGGCGGTCTGCTATGTACTCGATGACCTGAAACCGACGTCAGCTTTGCGCCGCTGTGCGCAAGCAGCGCAGTACTCACTTGGCCGTAGCAGATGGCCCGCTCTGCGCGAGGCAGCTTTGCTACCCGCTGGTGCGCCGACATTGGGACGGAAGGTGCGACTTGCGACTTGCGACTTGCGACCTCGAACGGCGCGGGATGGTGGTAGGCGGGCGCTGGAAGGGTTGCTGCAAGCAGAGGCCTGAACGATCTCGTCGCGGTCGCAGTGCGCAGGCGAAGCTCCCGTGGCCTTGCTAAGGAATAACTAAGGATGTCGAGTGTTGCGAATGGTGGAAGAAGGAAGCTTTAGAATGTCTTGCCCTGCATGTTATTGTCAACAGCACTAGCTAAACAGAGCTAAACCGCATGGGGCAGATGCACGGACGACACCTGCGTTTCGGCCTTGCCCAGACGACAACATCATAACAAACCCCTTCTTGTGCCTGTGAGCCGTCATATTGGTGAGGGCTCCCCTGCTAATGCACGGTGTTTGTTTGTTTGCCTTGAGCATCCTGTCAACATGCCAAAGTTGCATCTCACTCACGGCAGACAGCTTCCTGCATGACGCCATCGGCGCCGGCCTCAGAGTACCACACAGCCTATGATTCGATCGTCTCACCTCGAACCCTTCAACTCTCAACACGCACCCGCCAGTATCTTATCGCTTGAAGACTTCCCACACGTGATATTAGTCCAAGCTTCCATTGTTCTACACACCAGCTGCCAGGCCGTCCACAACTTCTGCAAAGATGATCCGACGAGGTAGGGAAGAAGGCTGGCTCAAGCAGCCAATCGAGGCTCTGCCTGCATGGGCCGGCTTCCACGGCGTCACCTTCGATGGCATAAGAATAGGTCCGCTACCGGGCTTCGAAAATCGTGGTTCAACCGTGATAGCCGAGAGAGATCTCTCGTTCGCCCGGGATGGGCCATTGATGACTGTTCCCAAGGAACTGATCCTGTCACGACAAACCGTCGAGCATGCCGCCCAATCCGACCGCCACCTGAGAGAGGTGCTTGAAGCCCTTGGCGAATTTGGATGGGTAAGCCACATGATGCTGGAGACTAGCACGGACTAACACAGCAGGGTAGACGACTAGAGGAGCCGTATTGATCTTTCTGTTAATGCAGGCCACCGTTTGCTGTCCGGACGTCAAAGACGTTGGCGTTCACACTCCACTAACCGAGTACTCGGCCTCGCCCGCTCTCTTTTTCTCCACTAACTCTGCTGAGGTATATTAAGTTCCTGCCTGACGAACTGTTGCCCACGTTCTGGACCGAGGATGAGCTGGCTTTATTGGAAGGCACCACGCTTCGGCCGGCTGTTCGCGCAAAGCTGAACAGCCTGCTCCGCGAATTCGAGACCGTTCGGACGGCTACCGAGTCGATCGACTGGTGTGCCAAATACTGGTGGGACGAAGAGACTGGTCTCCTCAACTTTGCAGACTGGAGGTCAGAGCCCCCGAAATGCATGCCCCGCTGCAGATACCGCCATGTGAGCGCGTTGACTATGCCAATTGTACTAACTTGGTGCAGTACGTCATCTCTATCGCCTCAAGCGGCTCAACGTATCGGTGCCCAGACTAACTTTAGATTCTTACCTAGTGCGAGTCGACGCGATGTACAGATCTCGAGCGCTTGAATTCCCAGGCGTTGGTGATGCAATGGTGCCTTGCATCGACATGGCAAACCATGCCTCTGGAGACGCCACTGTTGCTCTGTATGAGACCGACGGCAGTGGCAACGGCGTCCTAGTCTTGCGCGACGGCAAAGAGCCATCCAACGGCCAGGAGATAACGATAACGCAAGTGCAATCTCATACAAGTGCATTCGGCATAATGATCACATGCTGACACCATCCAGATATGGCGACGACAAGGGGGCTTGCGAAGACCTATTTTCATATGGCTTCATTGAGGACTGCATGGACTCAGCAAAAGCAATGTTCCTGGGACTAGACATCCCTGACGACGATCCTCTGCGGGCCGCCAAAATCTTCGTCGCAAATACCGCGCCCGGCTTCCGTATCTTTGAGAAGGGAGGGGGCATCGGCTGGGACAGCGACTTCGTCTGGCTTGTGATCATCAATGAGGAAGACGGGTTGGACTTCCGAGTCAAGCAGACGATAGACGGCAAAAGAGAAATCCAAGCCATGTGGAAGGAGCAGGAGCTGAACGATACATCTAAACTAGGCGAGTACCTGCAGGACGACCCTTTGTGGGACGTCTATCAACTGCGAGCAGTGGTCATGCTCCAGACACGACTCGAAAGCCAGATCGAGGTGCTAAGCGCCGTTGACGATCCAGAACGTGGCGAGCACATTCGAGAAGAGCCTTGGAAGCTGGCAGGCAGACTACGTATGCTTGAGGCACAGATGCTTGAGCAGGTTGGATCGGCTTTAGAAAATGAGGTGAGTACACGAGGCCAACCTTCCTATGCACAGGATCACCCTAGCACTGTGCCGCAAAGACCGTG
Organism: Pseudomonodictys pantanalensis; assembly: GCA_019022785.1. Classification (NCBI taxonomy): domain Eukaryota; kingdom Fungi; phylum Ascomycota; class Dothideomycetes; order Pleosporales; family Parabambusicolaceae; genus Pseudomonodictys; species Pseudomonodictys pantanalensis. The sequence continues at coordinate 24,476 of JAFHBV010000226.1, forward strand.
GCCCCACGATATGCATCCTCCAATATTCCTGCTCCACATGCAGGACGGTTGCCTCGTTTCTTCAAATACTTACCCATCTCCAGAAATCAAATTTGCTGGACTCTGATGCCGTAAAGCGATATCTAGGTCTCGTCGAAGACAACCGAGATCAAGATGAAGAAGACCCGGTGGACTTCACTTAAAGCAAGATATTGGCATCTCCACTCCGACGTTTCGCGGCCATCGCGATAGATGTGGTGGGTGCTGACAGGCTCCTATATTCTGTGGTACGGTTAATCTACTGCGCCAGCCCATGCCGCCCAACCACTCTACAGTTCAGACGGATTAGGCAGCTGTCAGGGACATATCACAGGCATGAGCGTTATGAAGAAGGTTCTTCGAAGCGTCGGTTCCCCGCCGATTTTCATCTGGCTGTTCTGTCGCTGCTTAATGGCTGTTACTATGGTGGACGTTGCGCAACTGCTGGCGCTTCCACCGGCTATTGCCAGGCACAGATCTGGCAGATCACCAAGTAGCGCGTATCAGAAGAGATGCATCGGAGCATTTTCGTGTATTGAAGTTACGCAAACCTTTTCCAGATGAGTGGTTTTGATATGAGCAGTCAGACGGCTCGCGCTGGCCGGAATGCCGCAGGAAGCCATTCAGCGTTTTGGCCAGCTATAGCAGCATGGCCATTTACAATTTCAATCAACAAAACATGATCGAATCTCTTTTCCATCAACGAACAATTCGCGTAGAAAATCCCGCGGATATTAGCAAGCGAGTGGAGGACAAGACGTTGTCTAGGGTTGGGCCCGACTTTCTTCGCTCTCTACAACCGCTTCGCACCCCGGACTGGGCAGCAAACGAGTGGGCAGCATGGCCTGATCACGATGCAACACGGGCAGCATCGTCCAGGGTGCTCCAACACACCGTTTCCCAGCTCTTCTCGAAGGACAATACGGTGGCGCTGGCCAGAACCCAAAGATGATGCGTGCTGGCGGTGGGAACCATGCAATATAGACAAGCGCCGACGGTGGCACGTAGAGTGGACTGTACGAGGGCAGCCAGGCACAGACAAAGGGCGATCGCTTGGCAGATGGTAGGCGGCCTGCTAGAAGGCTCATGGCCAATTTTGATGGGCTTGTCTTCCTCGCGATACCGCAGCGAGCAAATCTCGAGGGACCCTGTTTGAGTGTGAGCTAGCGGAGGCACGGCGCCAGTCAGCACAGAGACGGGCCGAATTCCTGCCCCAGCACGAGCTGTGCTGCTCGTCGTCGGCCTCATGGACCCCCGCATCTATGTATAGGGATGTTCGCGGCGGGCGGTTGAGGAGTTCGGATGGCAGGCAGCGCCAGACACTGTTGAGGAGCGGGAGAGGCATAGCGGCGACAGATCACGAAAACTCTACGGAGCAGATTGCAGACGCTGGCGGGCTGCAGAAGACTGGGGCATGCTTGTCTCCCCCGCATCGCCCGTGTGGCTCCCCCCCCCCAGGAATATACGCTAGGGCCGCCGCTCGGACATGGCGCCGGCTCGCACTTGAATCGCTCATGCCTCGCCGGGCTCGCCCCATACATGAGCCGGCCCAGCCCTCCTTCACCTTTTCCACCTGTTCCCGTCGAATGCAGCTTGGTCACCCACCTACATCACTGCAACCCTGTGCCGTCATTCCTCTTCGTCGACCCTACGTGCACACGAACTCGAAGCCTGCCGATATACTGGACCGCGGCTTCCGGATGGTGCCAACTGCCACACAAATACCACAACCCCCAGGGTGCTGAAAGGAACGAAAATACACTCGCCAGCGGCTTCGAACAATACCGCCAACATGCCTGGAATTCTTCCTATGAAAGTCATCAAGGTTGGGACCAACAACCAGACGCGCATTGCCCAAGCCTGTGATCGATGTCGCTCCAAGAAAATACGCTGCGATGGTGTCCGGCCAAGCTGCACGCAGTGCGTAAATGTCGGCTTCGAGTGCAAGACGAGCGACAAGCTCAGCCGTCGCGCCTTCCCGCGCGGATACACTGAATCGCTCGAGGAGCGAGTGCGCGCGCTGGAATCAGAAGTGCGCGAGCTCAAGGACCTGCTGGACGAGAAGGACGAGAAGATTGACATGCTATCGCGGATACACTCGCACTCTCCACCGCTCAACGCACCCCCGAGACGGATAGCATCGCACTCGCCTCTGCCTACGATAGAGCAACGGGAGGAGTCGCAGGAGAAAGATGAGACCTTCAAGGTGCAGCAAGCGCCGCTGCTGCTCGACGACGAGAACCGCGACACATATTTTGTCGGAAGCTCAAGCGGCCGAGCCTTCGTTGGTGCGTCAGATCTGGACGAAGCAGATATCCAACGCTAACAATTGGCAGAGGCATTCAAGCAGCACGCACAAGAATCCGGTCGGTCGTGCTCTGATGTCAACTCGAACGCCTTCTTTGGCACCGGGTCGAAACCTGCGGCGCAGTCGCCAAAGCGCATCGTTGCATACAAGGCACCGCCTAGGCTAGTGTCTGACCAGATGATCAACATCTTCTTCCAGGAATGGGCTCCACTGTTCCCCGTTCTCCATCGCCCCACATTCCTCTCGCTTTATGAGCAGTATGTCGCAAGCCCCGAGACCATGGTTGACAAGAAGTCGATTGCCAAACTCAACCTTGTCTTCGGGATCGCTGCCCTGTCAAGCGATGTACGTTTCCACTCTTCAGTTTCACGACATGTGCATACTGACCCTATACAGCCTCGCGACGGCCAAGACGTCGAGTCGTTTGAAGCGCAATGGCAGAACGCCATTGAGAGCTTCCTGATGGACAACGACGTCGCTACTCTGCAATGTCTTGTCCTTGCGCAGATCTTCTGCCTGCTCAAGGGTGATTACTCGCGTCTGTTAAAGTACAAGGGTCTTGCCGTTGGCTTGTCTCAGCGTCTCGGCCTGCATCAGTCCCAAAAGCGCTTCGCACTGGGTGCGCTCACGACCGAGACACGGAAGAAGGTCTTCTGGACACTCTACACCGTCGACTGGTAAGCATGACGTCTGATGAATGCACTTGTCCCTTGCTGACCGCCACAGTCTCTCTGCCGCGCACCTTGGCCTACCCAAGCTTCTCAAAGAGGAGGATGTGCACTGCGAATACCCGGTTGATGCGGATGACGAATATGTGACGGAGAAGGGTTTCCTACCCACCCTCCCGGGAGAGTCTACCAAGCTTTCTAGCGCCCTGGCCCTGTTCCGCGTGTCCCGCATTCTATCCAAGGTTCTAGGAGAGCTCTATCCTGCCGCCAACTCGCACGAGATCTCCTTCAAGACCATGGCGTCGCTTGTCGACGAATTGGAGGAGTGGTCTGCTAACCTCGCACCTCACCTAAAGCTTACCTTCCAGCAAGATAAGCCCAGCACAAATGTGACCAGTAGCAGGTCACCGATCCTGGTACGTGCCTGTTGAGCCCAACCTTTATTACGTAGCAGCAGCTAACGAGCCATCCCAGTCCTTGGTATATCACCACATTCGCTCGCTCATCTATCGCCCGGCAGTCGTTGCCAACCTCGGCGACAAAGGCTCCTCGGCCGTGGTCGCTGTCGGGGACTCATGCAAGCACATTGTGCAGATTGCTGAGCTTCTCGACGAGCGCAAATTGAGCTTCTCATTCTGTTTGAACCGTAACGAGGTCCTGGTCCAAGCCGGTTTTGGTCTCCTATTCCAGACCCTCAACCTTGATCGTGAGGGCAAGCTCATCAAAGATTGCAACAGGCTCATCTGCACCGTCATGGATATGCTCGACCGCGGCCATGCCGCCGGTGCCCACGAGTATAGGCGTGTAGGATGCTCAACGATTACCATCCCTCGCGTTGAGCACATGCAGACCCCCATCCTGTCTCGCCACAACTCAGAAGGCACCATGGGTGCACCCATGGATACCTTCCGGGCAACGCAAAAGTCGCTCAAGGCAATCGCAGCGCGCTTCTCCCCTGGTGCCATGCGAGCTGCCCGCCTGGATCCCAGGGAACCTCGACGGGCCACCCTTCCAGCCATCTCACCGTCAATGGGCCTTCACGCAAACCCATCATCATCTAGTCTCTCATCCATCCGCTCTGAGCCTGCCCTTGCCCGGTCAGAACCGACCCTCAGCCCCATGTCTGTCCGTGCCTCGCTCTCGGTGCACACCAAGCGCCGCGCGAGCAATGCCATCCGCGCAAACCCCAACATCGACTACCTCTCCTTCGGCCCCGACCCGCTCGCCAACTACCCGCTTGGGCACAACCACAGCAAACCGGAAGTTTCCACATCCGACTGGGAGCGTCTTCTGTCCTCTCTCGACAATGGCCAAACAAACATCTACGACACCATCTACGGCGGCCCACCCGCCGATGCTCTCCTTGAATGCGCACCATTGTCCGCCGGCGCGGAGGCGAACCTTACTTGGGGCCCCCACATGTGGAATTGGAATGGCGGCGCATATGCTGAACCGGCGCCGCAAAGTGTGCTGAGCTTCAGCGACGAGAGTCTGACGAGCGGTGAGGAGTTTGCGAACTCGGTTGGGGAGTATACAAGTACGCCAGGAAGCGAGAAGATCTACCAAGGAATCATGATCCCAGATATGAGCACACCGCAGAGCGGAGTTGGGCTTCAGGGATTAGATGGGAATTTCGGGCTATGATCAGTTATGAGGAGAAACGATCACGCACACAGCGGTCACGTATTTGGAGTATAAGGGGTTGAGGAGTTGGATTGGATGGAGGTATACCTTTCGATTCACTATGTTAGTTTCCTTTCATCTGGTCCGATCTACTGATCTATCTGTCTGTCCTTTGGGCTTTTCATTTGTTTGGATTTGAGATACCAGAACTTCTTCGCCTTTGCGGTGAGCTGTGGATGTGGAAAATGCAGATGTACACATGGCCCCCCTTTGCAACGACAGAATGTCTACTTCAGCCTCGATGGCCTTTATTATGTCGGGAGGTGGGTCTCTGGTATCCACAGCTATGGTACTTGGGTCTTGGATAGCTACGCAGCGCAATTCTGCAAAATGCGATGTTCCTGTTCCATCATACAGCCAGCGTATGCAACCTCATCCCTGGAGCTACAGCACTCGCTCGCGTGACCCAGACACTCACATCGCTGGCAACACCTTCAACGCACCAATGCTCTCCTCGGACCTCCGCCATACTTCGACGATCGACGCCAACGACCAGCGTTCTCCACACCATCTTCCCCAGATTTTCGCAGCCATCTGAGCGGAGCTGCGGAGCCCCTCTGTGCATAGCGGGTCTTTCCGTATCCCCATCCATCGCGCTATGATTCCAAGGCATCTCCTTCCCACTACCCTAATCGGCCCTTTTCTAGTCGCTTCTTCGTATTCCGAAGACCGACACCTAGGAACCTCCCAGCAGCCCAAACTCTCATCTCGTAAAGTCCTCGCAGACTGTTTCACTACAAATAGCAGCATGGCTCTTTTCTACAGCCCGCTACGCTCACAGCTGGCCAGGGACGGAATGCTTGATGGAAGATGTTGCGGTGAGCAGAGTTCGTCATAGCGACAAGACGGTGACGGAGCGAGGAACTCGGCGAAGCGGAACCGCACAGCTCGCCTAGGCTGCACGCGTCATAGACGCCGAATGCCAGACGTGTGGCTGAAGGGGCCAGATCCGATGCTGCCGAGACATTTCGAGGAGCTTGTTGCTGGCGCTAGTGGATTGCGGGGGTGTCTGGTGTAGCTAGCGCTTATAGGCTTAAAACTCGCTGGAGCTTTTTTTTCTCGCGCCAAATCTCGTCGGGCGATAGGATGGCCTTGCTGGATTTGGCTGGGCAGGGCGGTCTTGGAGAGGGAGACTATGCTTGAGGTGATGCTGTTTTCTGGTTGGTGTAGGCTGAGGTACGAGACCGGGGTTAGGAATAGGAAAGCCCGGAGGTTATAGGGATGGTGTGATGTATTTGCGAGGGAGGGAGGCCTGAAGCTGTGCTGTCGCTGTCGAGAGCGAATACATTGGAAGGCGATGCATGACGGGAAGGAGCGAGTACGGGGATGCAGGGTACCGAAGGTTTGCTTTGAGTGCCGTGCTCGCGTGAGGATACGAAACTTTGACGCAAACAGAGTCATGAGAAAAGCCTCTCCGTAGACGCTGACTGGATTGAGCAATCTGCAAACGTTCAGGCGTACGCGACACGAGCACCTCCAACGTGGCAATGAGTTTCGGGAGACGAGTAAGTCGCAAAGCCGCGAGGAAAAACGTGGCAGCCATCCGTATCGAGCATTGCGTGATGTGCTTCACAGCTGCCCCACATCGACGAATCACAGCATTGTTGCACCTCAACACCAAGCACACGACCTCCAACCAGCGACTTGGGCGCCCAGCAGGCAGGATCCGGGGACTCCGCAGAAGCCCAGACACCCGAGTCTAGAATCCAAACGCAAGAAATGTGGGAAGCGAGACCACGTTTGCAGCTGCCAAAAGTGCGGAGTACTCCACGCTCTGGAATGTAAGAATGGTGAGGTTCTCACACCACCTCTCCCGACATTTTGTCAACAAACGTATGGAGTAACTGGAGAATCCTTTGATATCCGTTTAGGACCACAGGCTAGTACGTCCAAGGCTATTGCTGGGGCGTCGGGCGATTTCGGAACAGGGTATCTAGGCGACGAAGCTGGGGATGCTGGTGCACGCTGGGGGAGACTCCACTGGGCTGCGTATGCGCGGTGAGCGTTTAGCTTCGCGCGCTTCGCAGGGCTTTCCTCGACAGTCTGCGACAACGGGCGCTTCTCGCATGGTACTCGGCTCGGAGAAGTGGAAGTTGGTGCGGTGGGTCCGATCTGATACCGATGGCAAGGAAGGAGTTGCGAGGCCGCACGTGTGCAGCCAGGAATTTTTTCCAATGTCGCCATAGCCCCTGCCATGTACCCACAAAACACCACTTCTCCGCGGTGGCAAGTATCGTGGTGCTGCTATCTTTATCCTATCCAGCTAATTGGTCATTGAGGTAGTCGACGAAGATTTCTTTTATCCGTGATTTGGAGACGTTGTGCTGCCGGTTCAAAGTGATGAATTGCCGACGTATGCGCTGGAGTTGTGGGAGCGTTGTGGGTGTTGCGGGAAGTTCGATGGAGGTGGAGACGTCGGAGACTTGGATGGTGCCGCCTCCTTCGCCGGCGTGGTCTTTTTGGTAGGTGAGGATCTGGGCGAGGATGTCGGAGGTGGTCTTGTCGAGCTCGTAGAGGTAGTTCTGCTCGGTCGCCGGCTTCTGAAGATCATGGTTAGCGATGAGGTGGACAGGAGGAGCAGGTACGTACCAGTACGGTCGCTTGGTTCGGCTGTACGACCTTCACCTTGCCGTCACTGCCCACTAGGGCCTCCCATATCTTGTCGAAAGGGGGTGTCTCGTCCTCATCGAGCACGGTGAAGAGCGGACTGTCCCAGCGGGTCATGCCATTGGGCTCCTCATAGCGGAAGATGAGGTTCTCGAAGTCCTCTTCGGCGTATCCTGCGTCGTTGTCGGTATCCGCCAGCAGCTTCGAGTTGATGTCGCGACACTTGTCGGCCGGCGTCCCTACGTGCACCTCTTGGACTCTCAGCGACCTTCTTGCACGACGGTCCACACAGGCAATACTAACCACACAGCTAGGCGTCTGCACGGCCTTTGCCTCGCAGTACAGCTGGTACCGGAAGCCTTTGATATAGTTCAGGCCATCCAGTATAACAATATCGTCCCGCGACAGCACTCTCTTGACGGCTGAATACTCCTCGGCCCGAGCGTCCTTCTCCGCCTTTGCAGCGTGGTAGACGGCGCGGGATAGGCCAAGCGACTCGTGGTTGATGAGGTGCACTTTCAACCTTGCGGGCTTTGCACCGGGGCTGGCGCTGGCGATCTTGGACTCGAAGGCATCCCGGAGCTGTATGGCGCGCGTCGTCTTGCCCGAGGAGGGGTAGCCGGAGATCAGGACGAGCTGGGCGTCTATCAGTCAATATGGCTTGGGCAGGAGGTGTGGCAGCGTGACAGGTAAGACTCACGGGCATTCTGGCAGCGGACGTCAAGGTATCTAACAGACCCTAAAGGCTTCAGATTGCCCTTTAGGCTCCGGGAGCGGCAGACGGTTGACGATTGGCGGCGCGGGAGAAATTGACCCGCAAGTGTGCTGCCTTTTCCTTTTCCGATGGGGGTGAGTTTGGCGGAGGCACGGTGACGAAATCCAGGGCTCCCTGGCTGGCGCCTCAAGCCTCGGCCTAATCAGCCCTCACCTTTGCCTATCTGCCACCTTCTGCCTCGTCTCGCTCCGTCACCACTCTCAGTGTCTGCCTTCCACATATTAGCCAGAGTCTGGCCAAGCTGCCACTTAATATCGTGCAGGTCAAGGCTGTTAATATTCAGGATTAACCAGGGACGCACTCGCTACCGCCCACGAGGCCTTCGAGACTTGCACCAGACGCCCGTGCTACAGCACGGCACCCTACTTTAACCACCGCCCCAGCGCCTCCTCCCCTTGCAGCAAACAGGCTCGAGCAGGCGGGCCCTCCTTTGATTCCGCCTTGCACGATTTCCTCCAGGGCCTCTAGAGAGAAAAAGAAGATCCGCACCATGTCGACCGCTCCTCGATCCAGCCGCCCGCTGTCACGGCCGCCGTATCCCACCCTCCAGCCCTCCATGAGCAGCTCGCAGAACTCGTCCGCGTACCAGAGCTACAACAGCGCCTCGAATCTCTCTACGCCCTCGTCCGCAGCGTCTGCTCCCCTTCCTTCACCATCAGCGACGCAGTCACACCAGGGCTTCTTCGGTTCCCTGAACCAGAACGAGCAGCAGGCACAGCAGCAACAGCAGGCACAGCAGGCACAACATCCCGTCTTTCAATACCAGCCGAATCGAGACGGTGCTGGCCGGACCGCACAAGAGACGGCAAACTACTTGAACCAAGCTGCACTGCTTGCTGAGGCGGCGAAGAGGGCACAGATGGCCGTCGTCATGCGGGACATTGAGGGCATGGAGCTATAGACTACACTTCAGGAGCATTGCATCCATTTCTCTGCTTTCCTAGGCTGGCTCATTGCCATCGCTCCTGCTTGGGAAGACACGAGTTGTTTACGGCGAAATCTCGGCCTTCGCACCCAAATACTGTGGGCCCAAGCATCACCACACTTTCGACCATCTTGCAAAATCTTCGCTCTTCGGAAATGCATACCGGCTTCTCCAGCGTCAGAACCTCTGAATTTCTCCTTGATTTCTCCTTGATTTCTCCTGGATTTGCCGGGACCGAGTCTCCACCGGCCGCTGCCCAGTGTCGCGTGGCCTCCTTCCCCGCGCAGCACCCCTCATTGCGACCATGGTTCACTTGTACATATTCATTCCCAAAGGTCGGGATCCACGGCGTTTAGCGGGTCGCGCGCCCTAGCCTACCACGTTCTCTACGGTATATTCTTTTGGGCGGTCTCTCTGTTTTTCGATATCCTTCGAGCTTCGGCGTTCCAGTTTTCAGCTTGCGAGCATATGTATCCGCATTTCGTTCATCGTTCCCGCATTCTCGGAGATCCGAAGAGGGATACACTGAGGGGTAGATTTATCGAAGACGGAAGAGGGCGCAAATGTTAGATTATCGGTGAATTGGTACCTACATATCGATCAATCTGGTCCCGCTGTTTACTTCTTTCCTTTTTTTTCTCTCAACAAGTTTCTCCTCACCACGTCTCGCGTCAGCTACTACGCGCAATCACATGTTCCCATCATTACTGCACCCTGCGTCGGCCATCTGTACCAACCAGTCCTCGTATCTCCAACCTCGTTACGACCTCCCCAATCCGCTCACCGCCCACAAAAGAAAAAATATAATTCCCACAGTCCTTCATTCCAGAATCCTCCCACGCCATTTTCTCCACGACTTCCAGCTTTTCTCAGTTTCGCCAGCCACCCACGCTAACACCAACCACGCGTCGGACACCTGCTCAATTCACCCACTGTTATTGTAACACAAAAACATGCTCCTTATCAGCCCCCCGCGTACCCATACAGCCCCCACAAATCTAGATCTCCCCAGCCCAACGAAACCAAGCAAGCGGTCCTCGACGACTTCCATTTCCGGACACCGAGCTCGACAACATTTCTTTTTTCGCGCGCGTACGCCTCCTAGCGCAAAGCTAACGCGGGCATACAGTGCCAACGAGGACGACTGGCGCGTCATGAGCAGACCTTCGAAGCGCGTTTCCCGCAGCAGAGAAATCCTGTCCCGCACCTTCCGTGGGGAACTTGCATCGAGATGCTGCCCAGCCCTTCTCCTGTAGAAGAAGACACTCAGCTTGCATACTTCCGATGCATTTGCGCGTGGGATGATGCGTGTTGGAGCGGAGATGTGACGCGGAATCGCCCCTTGATTGGATTGCAATGCATTTCATCAGCCTTACGCTCTACGGGATATTACTCGGAGCGGCTCGATGCAGAGAGTTTGAGCACGTTGTGGAATAGCAGGGCGACCAATTGGAATGGGGATGAGCCTCATGGGGTATGTATGGGGGGGATGCAATACATTGGAGGACGTGTCGAAGGACGGTCGTCTGATGTTGTTGTCATTGACGCCGGCAGACGCGTTCGGACATTGGAGGACGGTGTTGGAGTCTGAGCGGGAGCGAAATTGCGTGATGCGTACAGGAGGGCGTAGGGCAACGTGTTTGGGGGTGGGGATGCTGATATCAGATGGGGTGTTGGGTTAGTCTAGGAGGACGAGACGGGGTACAGGTGAGGTGATTGTTTGCTATCAGCCTGGTGACGAACGGATGTTGATGGCATGACGGATCCCCAGTATGGGACCGGCGCGGTCCCGGTATCCACCGAATTGGAGATTGATGCGAGGATTATTGGGTCTGAGAATGAGGGACTTCATGGTGCGACGGAGTCCATCGTCGGACTTGCAGAGTTGTCCACACTTTACTGGATCATTGAATTGGAAGGAAATCAATTAAGCCTACAACGCCTTACTATGATCAAGGAGCCCCCCAGTAAGCTGTACAAATGAGATGTTCTTAGAACCCAAAGAGGGTTGGAATAATGGAATGTCCTAGAGTGAGCCGTGGATCCGCTCCTAGGTTACAGGAGCTCAGTGAGCTGCTCTGCATCGTGGACGCGAGTCCCTTTCGTGATGGCCACATCATATTCCTCCCCTCCGCTCAAGGTATCTTTGCGATCTATGCCGTGGGGTCGTTCGCCCTGCACGGCGACGAGGAGGAATCCGCCGTCGTCCGAATGCAGCTCTGTCAAAGAGCTCGATTTTGCGCAGGTGGAGGCGTCCTTGCTGCACATCAGACGGTTTGTCAGCTCTTCACCAGTGGCAATCCAACTGTCGTCTCTGAAGCGTTGCGTTTGTTGCCTCCACCTTGCCGTCAGCAAGGGATCCGTAAGCCGTTCGACCCCTCCGATTCGTGCCTGTAGTGGAAGAGCCTCTTCAGCCCTCTGTTATGATGGATGCATTTGGCAAATGGTTCTCAGCTCGGGGGGTTCTGGGATGAGTGTGAGCTGTTTGTGAGGGAGACATGGGCTCATACACAACTGGGCCCTCCTGCGAGAATGACTAAGCAGGCCTCCTGCCGTTGTCGAGGAAGCAAAGTATACCAAATGAAAGCGCAGAAGTTGCCCTTCATTACTCTGATATAGAATTTCGATCCAATGTCTTGGTTTGTGGCTGCGCCACGGTTGAACGAACGATACGGCGAACGAGCGGGGTCCTTGACCGGTATCCTGCAGCCTGATCGAGCTGCGATGAGGCAAAATGACATGGGTTTCAAAGGTGCGCGAACCACTTTTGCCTTTTTTGCGGCTCTGCAATACCTTGCAATATCGAATGTATCTGGTTCCGGAAAGAGTGGATGTCGAAATCATTGACATGCGCCCTTCCCACATGCAGGCGTCCAATGCCAAAATGAGGAGTTGACGTGGTCCTGTGAAGCCTGCCCTGTGGTGTTGAAAGAAGCTTCATGAGTGTCGTGTACCAGCGGCAGGCGGTTGAAGGACACCATAATGATGGTGCCAGGTGTGCTGTCGTCACTGGCCCCGTATGATCTCCCTGAGCGAATCATGTACACCAACGTGCGTTCATCGAGGGCTGCCGTAATAGACCTATTCGAAGCGAAGCCACCGGGCAGTTCCGGATTGAGAATTCTGTGCAGACGGGTAGAACACGCACACTTTGCAGCGGGCGGCGGCCACATTCTGATGGGCAAGTGGCGCCATGGCACGTCATCTTCGACGATGAACGGGTTGACCGATTTCCCTTTGAAACTCTTTTTCTTATCGTCCGCGTCCTGCGGGGCAATGCGGCGGGATCCCACGCGGATACGTAGACAGGGGGGCGCAGCGTAATTGTTACAGCAGCGCTCATCCTCGACCAGGTCGAAAAAGGAATTACACGATCGACTGTAGGTTTTGAACTTTGTCCGTGCGAGGATGAAGGATTGGGTAGTCCCGCACCCTTCAGCGAACTCGGGATGAAAATTCTCGTTGGATCGACGCTTGATCGGGGCGTAGTTTGGATTGTTCGTCGAATCTATCAAGTGCGTGAATTGGTCGTCCTTCGGATACATGGGGCTGGTAGCAGTTGCTTGAATGGGCGAACTGTCTGAAGAAGGCGTGTCTGGGTCCTCTGGAGGTGGGCATTCGAAGTCGGAGATGTAGAACGTTCTCTGTTGTTTGCTTGAGCCTTGCTGCCATTCTCTTCGAGCTTCTACGATAATCGGTTCGTTCGTGGCGTCATCAAACTGAATAGACAGATCCGTCCAAGAGTCGTGGATTGGTCCCTCCTTATGCTGCCGACGATATACTTGGGTATTGGTGCTTATCGTTTCTTGAGCTGGATCATCGAGCGAAAATCGAATGCAATGATAGAAAGACGTCCAATCTATCTCTTCCACTTCATACGAAGTCTGGTTAGAAACGCCGTAGAAAAACCCATTGCGGATCTCGAAGGCTATAGTCGAGCCAATATCTGTGCCATAGAAAGCCTCAAGTCGTAGGGAATCTCCGCAGGCGGGAAAATATTCGTCGTTGATCAAAGAGTGGCCTCGAATTTCCCATGCTTGGTGGCCATCATTACCGTTCGCAGTATAGGTGCCGTAATAAAGATACTGGTCCGTGTGACGTGCAAATAGCTTATGGTTCGACTCAACAGGAAAGGACTTGTAGTCTTTTGTCTCCGTGTTAATAGCCAAGATCTGGGCACCGTGCTGCCGACCCTTCTTCCCGTAGAGGACGGTGACAATCCCATCTGAATAATACAATAAAGACACGGTAGGTTCTGCCGGGGATCCTGGCGGTCCTGGAAGACCATCGACGATAGGAGATAACTTGATGGTAGAAAAGCTCGAGGAACAAGTCGTATCACAGACCCGGATTGCGTTGCCTTCCAAAATGCATAATACGCCTTGTCGAAAGCAGAAATCATTTCCCTCGCCGACAATACGAGCTTGAAATGGCTGGGCGGTCTGAAAGGCCAATCTGCGGTCCTGCACATGTACTAGTGCTTCGCAATACGAGAGCCGTTTCTGTTGCGCTAGCTGCGCTTCTTTGCTATGAGGGAAGTGTTTCTGCGGCGAAGTCAGTCCTGATTCCAACGACGGAGTTGCGCCATACCTCGATAATCCTTCTGCACAGAGTGCTTTCATAGAGGAGCGATTTGAGCTGGCGGCATGTGTGGGCGAGGGCAGATATATCATCAAATTGCAGATGGTCTGTTATGTATAAAAGTACGTCGAATGGAAGGCCATCCAAGGTGACAGGCATGAAGTCAAATATTGGGGGTGAGGTGGAAGAGGGGTTGTGGGCAGAAGTGGGAAGCGAGATATAGGCAGAGACAAGCAATGAAGAGGGAAGGCACATTCCAGGGAGCCAGAGCTGAACTAGGAAGGCGGCTTGACGAATAGCTAACGATGAGGCTCTGTGATGGCAGCTGAGTGTTGGCCAGGCTGGCTTGGCCCCTCGAAGACAATGATGATGCCGGCCCTTTTCAACCATTCACCGGTGCAGAGCCTCAAAATCTATGTCAAGCTGGGGGTACAGGTGATGCACAGCTGGTCCTTACCCGAACCAGTCAATAACTGCACAGGCCAAAGATGAAGGTCGTTTTAGGGCAATGCCGGCAAGGCTATACTCCTCCCTAACTGAAGCCGTGGCGTGGTTTTTGATTGGGGCCGGAAATGGCTAGCAGGAGCGTCCTGACGACACTCGTGGACACACTACCAATAGTAACTCGGTGGAAGATAGTGATAGAGTTTTACACTTAGGCGCGTGAGGAACACATGGGCACCCTTGATCCTCGTAAAGATGAGGCTCAAAATGTTCAACGCAAGGTGGTTGGCGACGTTAGTGGAGGACGCTAGCCAATCCCGTTCTCCCAAACGCGCCTCGGCTCTTTCACTACTGCTGACTAACATGCGGCTCTGCGAATCTAGCAGCAATTTCGTCGCTCCGTGATCTGACGGCTAACTTTTCGCGCAAATGACTACCCGCTCAATTCCGCTAATGCTGATTGTCAATCATACAGCCCGTTTTTCCGCCCCACTCTTATTGGACTCTTCCAAGTATCGAGCTTGGTGACCTTCTTCAGCCTGGTCACCCGTGTACAGAACACTCCGAGGCTGACTGCTCCCCCTCACATGACATGTATTCATCCAGTTCGTTCTTCATATGACCAAGGAGGTGCCATCCGAATGCGTTCCTCGAAGGAATCAAGGTCTTCCCACCACCCATGCCACATTCCTGCAGCTTTCTGCCAACTCATGGACGACAGTCCAAGCCCGTATGCATCTGCATTGCGCCCTGGCGTTTATCATGGTCCCAGCCAATGGTGGCCACCGGGGCAGTTCCTCTGTGCATCCGCCGCATTGAAGCAATACGATTATCCTCCTGAATGGCTTTCTTGGTTTTGTGCACCGACATGGTGCCGGGTATCGGCTTCCCAATGCGGATGGTTTCGAAGCCAGCATATGCTGCGAGACGTGCCACGATTATGCGGTGGTCGAGGAGGTGCTACGCGGGGACGTGGTAATCTAGATAACATGTAAATGGCTACCTCGCGGGAGATAGGCTTCCTGCACGCGTTCCTTTGTCACATCTCAGGCCTCAGGGGCAGACCGATTGCGCTCTTCCCCGGCCCATCCCCTGTATGGCCAACCCTTTGGTAATGTTGCATACGGCGGAAGAATGTAGCGGCCCTCACAGCTGCCTTGCTCTTTGCACTCGAGTCCGCATATGCCAAAGACCTTGCAGTAGCAATCTTCCGCAACAGGACAGTGAACCGGCTCTTTGCCAAAGACCACTGGGTAACGGTTAGCACATGATGCAACAGGGCGTTGAACGAAAACAAAGCGCAGAGGGACGCCGGATGACCAGTTCGTACCACACCAAGAGGCTGAAAGGTGTGGTAATGCCCGACGACGTCGTCGGAGAACAAGTGAGGCCCATTTTGACTCAAAACTAGTTTTCCTTGGGCGCCAACCAGCCACGCAAGGTCCTGCACAACATCTTCCGCTAATCGACGGGAACGTGGATCGCACGGTAAGGAGCCGACGAGCTGCGTTGGCGCATCATGTGCACATGTTGCTCGGGAGAGGGACACGCTGGAGCTTTGGCTCGAACGCTCAGCTGGAGCTGTGCGACAAGGCCTGTGAGATCTGGTTGGACCGCGCCTCCGCGGAAGGAAGATACCGGAGCTGAACGTCCTTCATCCAGCACGACGAGCCAAATCGTTGATGCCCAAAGGTGTGCGGAACCTCAACATTGGCGCAAAGAACGGGAACTTACTATGCCATGAATACTCCAACACCCTCCCACTGATACTGTCATCCAGATCAGTGTCCAACAGCCAATCCCTATACCGCACGTATTCTTCCTTCTTCCTCTCCCGTATCTTGCCCCTTGTAGCGGCGAATTGGGCACAACAGCTGACACCTACAGCGCTCGGTACCTCCTTGTCAGGGAAGAGTATCTCAAATGCCTTTTTGTAGTCTCCGCCAGCATGCACGGCGGCTCGATGCTCTCCTGCTTCAGCCAGGGGCTTGATTTCTGAGGGGCATCCCAACGACCATGCGCACCGTATGTTGACATAGCCCTCTTTCTCGAGATATGGAAGCTGGAAATGTCGAAGCATCGGGAGACCATCGTAGTCGGGGTCGTCGTTGTGCCATTGGAATCGGTTCGGGTGGATGAAGAGTACATTGTCGGGCAGATTGTCGTAATTATCTATGATATAGCTTCAAACATGGTTAGCTTTTTGCTTTTTTCCCCTCTGCTTGTACTATCCTGCTGCCCTGCATCCGACGAGCCATATGGGAGAACAGCTCCACTTACGTCAGATACACCATACTCTCCCTCCCCTTGTTCTTCGGCACCGTCAACTCCGCACTCGCATCATCCACCCTGTACACAATCTTCTCCCACTCGGGAAAGTACTCATCCAGCCAGGTCGCGTTCTCAGAAGCTTGACTCGCGACCACGACTGCTGTCCTTCTCCCTTTCCCACCCGCACCCTCGATTACTTCCGCAGTATCTCCTTTGTGCGGTTTGAGGGCATTCCGACCGGTAGAAGCAGCGAGAGACGGCGCGTCCCACAGTTCTGCTTTCAGGTGGAGGACGAGGGCGACGAAGAACCAGGCGAGGAGGGCGAGGAGGGCGTTCCGCGCTGTGAAGCGGCGATGGAAAGGCATAGTGAGGGCTCGGTTGGTGCTAGGGATAATCGTACATGGTGCAGGTGGTGTGTGGAAGGAGATAAATGTTCGGGGATGCTCAGCTGAAAGTCAATCAAAGGCGAGATGATCCGGGCCAGGTACTAGCCAGCCGAAGGTGTAGCCAATTAGCGCTCACATATCCCTTTTGGCCCTGCATCGCACGTCGTCCGACGCCTGATGCCCCTCGCCGTTTTGGAAAGTTTTAGAGAACAGGATTGTGTCTTTTACTTTGTCAGTGCAAACCCCAGCGGCCCACCCAAAAATGTGCAGGAAATCACAGAACTCCACTCCAGCCTGCGACATCGTCTACGACTTGCTCCCCCTGGAAGAAAATGCCTTGTCGTCAAGAGAAGAGGCTATTGAAGCCAAAGCATTGGTGGTGCACAAAAGCACCGCACCTTTTCACTAATTGAACAGAATAATCCCAGGGCAGATTTAATTGTGTAACGCCTATACAGAAGCTATTCGGGGGTATCTCCGCCCAACCCTGATCACCCAAACTCCTTGTAGCAGTCCTGACGACCCAAACTCTGATGACGAAGTTTGCTTTTCAGGCCCAAATGAGAATCATTGTCGAACAGAATCCTCGATTAAAATTCGGGAATCTTTCCGAACCCAAACGGGTTCGCAGGTGGTGCCCCCTTCGATTCAGACTCCCCCGCCTCGACCTCCCAATGCTTGCGCTTTTTGGCCGGCTTTGCATTCATGCCCGCCTCCTTAAGAGAAGGGACCATCGACGGAACCGGAGGAGCAGCGGAGGCAGGGCCCTTGGGAAGCGGCGGGAGTAGTCCATCGGCGCCAATAGTCCATCCCTTATCCTTCAACTTATCCCACGCCTGCTTGACTTTGAGTCGGATCAACTCTCCGGCGACCTTGGCATCCTCCATACTGTCATGTCCGGCCGCGCCGGCCTGCTGGATGTCTTTCTTTAGATGCGTCTTCGCCAGCCCCTTCAGACTGTTGCGGTAAGGGAGTCCTTTGAACTGGGGGTAGAGGAGGACAGTGTCGACGATCGTAGGGTGAACAAGCCGGATGCATTTGAGGTCGTTCTCGAGGGCGTGGCCCAGGATCGGAGTGTTCGGCCCCACGTGCGCGAGAAAGAGATCTCGAGCAGCCTTGGGCGACTCCACGATCATGAGCTTCTCGGGGTCGTGTTTGACCTGTGGGTCGTATGGCTTTGCGTCTAGGAATTGTTTGCTGGTAATACCAGAGAAGCGGGTATTGAAATCCAGAATATTCCCAAACGGACGGACAAAGACATCCAGGAGGAGTTCGTGCGTCGGCCAGGAAACAACGGTGAGGCGCATCAGTTCGAGACCGCTCGTGGTGTAGCCCATTTCGCAATCAAAACAGATAGCAGCATGCAGGTCCACCTTGTTATTCGCAGGCGTTTGGATGAACGGCATGACAAGCGACAATCGGTTCGGAGAGGAGGCTTTGAAGACATGCGTGGGAGAGGCCGAGCACGTAGCGGACATGGTAGTATCATTGCAGCATGACCACCGCTGTTCTGAAGGAAAGCCGTTTTCCTTCTTGGTGTAGTATTTCTTGCCCCAATGATGGTAGCACCGTTTGTCGTCTGTCAGAGAAGCATTTTTTGACTCACGATCCGGGAAGACTTGGAAGCGTGTTGCACAGCGGTCACACTCCTCCCAGGTGCCTGCCATGGCCTGCGCATCTCGTGCCTTCTCGACTTCAACCTCGTCTGGGACCTTGGTGACATAGTCGTAAGCATCAAGCCCGACTTGCGAACAAATGAGCGTGGCGGAAAGCACGATGCGCTCTTCCTTGGCAGTCAAGCCAGTATCCACGGGGGAGTCCTCGCATTTTGTCGTCTCTTGTGTCGGCTTCTTTGACTGTTCCAATCCCCCTCCCCTCAGTTGCACCCAACCGTCGACAGTCATCTTTTTGTAGTAGGCGAGTCGTTGCTTCACAACGTTGTTGTATATTGCGAAATTATCAAGGGCTATCTTCTCCTCTTCGTCCCTGGCTAGCTGTGTAAGCTGTGGCAGAGTAAGATGGAAAGCCCGATGCTCGGGCTTTATTTTGTCGTTCAGCAGGCCCATGTTATCACGGAGTAGTTTGATGAAATAGATTCTTGTGGACCATTGCGCTGGATCCTTTTTGAGGACCTTCGGCACTATCTTATCAGTGCCATCATCTGCAGGCTTTGGTGGGCCCTTTGCCGGCACAAGTTTGGAGCCGGCCTTCTTTGGTGGGGGCGACACAGTCTTCTTGACAGTACGAGGTAGATCCATAGAGGCAGTTCCAGTGGCATTCGTTCCACCCTTGGGTTGAAGTGCTCCCGTGGGTACTGGTGGCCTAGCAAATGCTGGGGATGCCTGGACGGGTTCGGTCGCGGGCACAGCTTGCTTCTGCCTTTTGGCTGCCCTGTCGCCGTCGATGATTCGTGGGTCATCATGTTTGAACGGGCAGTAGGGAAGCACGCATTGGCACCCTGCAGGACAAGGTCGCTCCGCGAAGGGGTAGTTGAAGCCAGATTTGGCAACGCCTGAACAGGACCACATGTTGACTCTGGATTATGGAGATTTCTTTTCCGTGAGCTACCAGGAGCCATTGATCCAGGGCAACAAGACTTACCGAAGGTGGGGCCGGGATACTGTTTCCCTCCAGGGCTGCTAGAACAAGTGCTCACCAAACTTGGGCTTTCTCGTCGCTGGGTGAGGGCGCTAGATTAGTCTGGTCGGTCAGTGGCAGATACGCGATTTGCAAGGTGCTGTTTGGATGGCAAGGCCGAATGTCCAAAACAAGTGTGTTCGAATGCGGCTCGTAGCAGAAATCGCATGTGCAGGTGGAGTTTGTGTGTATTACCTTTTTTAGAGTTGAGGCTGATGCGAGACAATGCTAGCGAGCGCGATTTCCGAGATGTCTGTCGCGTGGGCGACAGGAGCGAGCGGAAAACGCTCGTGTGCGTATGGCGGCGATGGCGCCGCTCAAGTAACAGCGGAACTGAGCAGTCCCCTGCTGGTGGAGGGAGTGTGGTGTGGGTGCTGACAACAAGTGAGACTGCGGCTTTGCAAGCTGCAGCGAGGGTGGTCCGTGCCCGCCAAGACTGTAGGGGTATGTCGCCTTCCCACTGTCGCCCGGGTGAATTCTTGGGTCCACGGGTGCCGCGATCTCACAGGGCGAATGACGTATTCCTCACCAGCGTGCTGATCACCTTCACCTTATTGCAAACCACAGAATCACCCCGGATTCGCGCTCGCTACGATATTTCGGACAGATTCCAAGTTCCGGCTTGCATTCCGAGGCTTGTTGTCTATGCCAAGCTCGGAACTTCGTTTCTTTGAGGGCGGAAATGCGCATTGTCCGATAAGACCTGTTCCCGGACGTGATACGGACATGTAAACGATATATCATTGTTGGGTGTGTGCCAGCTTTCCACATCTCTACACCCGCTCCACGTTTCTCCCTCCCATCCCAGTCACTGTACCACGCTTCTGACCTGCAGCAATGGCTACAAAGGCCAACCACCTCTGCGTCCTGGTCCATGGGTAAGGCCTTCCGAGCACGCGACACTTCTCATCCCGCGATCCGACAAGGATAAACGTGCCCTCCACCATATCGATGGCACGCCTAAGAACGAACAGATGCTAATTAATCTCATTGCAGTCTTTGGGGCAACCCAGAACATCTCAAGTACCTCAGTGCCTCCCTCCGCAAAAAGCACGCCGAAGACAAACTTCACATCCTCGTCGTCAAGCGCAACGCCGGCAGCTTCACATACGATGGTATCGAGACAGGAGGCGAGCGAGTCGCTAACGAAGTAGAGGAAACGTTGGAAGATCTCGCTCGAAATGGCCACGACATACAGAAGATCAGCGTCATCGGGTACTCCCTTGGTGGCTTGATCTCACGCTATGCCATCGGCCTGCTATACGCTCGGAGCATCTTTGAGAAGATACAGCCGATTGTAGGGAATCCCCACTCCGACATAGTCTATGCTCCTATTCTCACATTTGGCAGAACTTCACCACATTCGCCACGCCGCACTTGGGTGTCCGCACACCACTCCGAGGCTACCACAACCATGTCTGGAATGTCCTAGGCGCGCGTACACTGTCCATGAGTGGGCGACAGCTGTTCTTGATTGACTCATTCAGAGACACAGGTCGTCCACTTCTCGCTGTTATGGCGGACAGCGAAAGCATCTTCGTTCGAGGCCTCGCCCAGTTCAAGCACCGCAGCTTGTATGCCAACGTCGTCAACGACCGCACGGTCACATACTACACGGCTGCGATTTCACAAACCGATCCCTTTACACAGCCAAAAGAGGTCAAAATCAATTACTTGAAGGGATACGAAGACGTCCTCGTTGACACTGAGAACCCAGTCTCGGAAAAGGACCCGGAAGAGCTGCCGGCCTTCTCGAAGCGCCTCACCAGCGGCACGCAAACTGCAATACACCGCGCGCCCATCGTCGCCTTCTTCATCATCTTCGTCCCTATCGGCATGTCACTATTCATCATCAATTCGCTCATTCAGTCGGTCCGCAGCAGGCAACGTATCCGCTTGCATGAGGAGGGCAAGGCAGGAATTGATATCGGAGGCTATCGTGTCCCTGTAATGATCAATAGTGCTCGCAGGGAGGTCGAAGACATGTTCGAGGAGATGAATAACGCGCAACAGCAGGAGTACCTAGAGGCCGGAACAGAAGAGCTAGCGTCACCGACGCAGCAGTCGTTCCCTCAACTCATGCGCAAAGCGTCCTCGCCACGCAGCATCGATCCCGCACACTCCGATTCTTCGGAGATCAAGGATGACAAGGCAACCCTTAGGATGGAATTTCCCACCCTCGCCTTGACCCAGGCCCAATTCAAGATGATCGAAAATCTCGACAATCTCGGCTTCAAAAAGTTCCCTGTATACATTCACAAGCACCGCCACTCGCACGCCGCCATCATCCGACGCATGGACAAGGAAGGCTTCGAAGAGGGCCATATCGTTGTGGGACACTGGCTCAGCCATTTCGAGCTATAGACAAATGTGAAGAGAAAAAAGAGCCACGAATTTCCCAAGAAGCGTCTGCATTCCAGCGATGGTGTGGGGTTGGAGTGCTGCTATCACGCGGTCTTTCGATTCCATTCAGTCCTCGCCTAGAATTTTCCTATGTCATCGAGGTGTGGAAGGAGTCTTGAGCAATGGCGGTTCGGTCCATATACCCCAGTAATGTGTTTTAGAGCCGTTTTAGAGCTAGTCATTAGTTTTTAATCACGCTGCTTCACTAAAAGATCAGGCCCTTGCAGTGTGCGCAGTGAGGGTGGAAAACCAGAAGACTTTAGAAAGGGGTGCACCGGACATCGCAACTCGGCAACCCCCGACCGCGTCACCGATGCCCGACACGCCGCATGCAATCGGACAACAGCATTCTGTGTGGCGTCCGAGGCATACGTCAAGTGCGAGGAATACGAGGGGACGCGCATGGGATGCTTTGGCGAGGAGTATGTGGAACGCGTAGACCGAACGAAACGATTCAAGTACCTCAACAATTCCATTACTCCAAGACGATGAGAGCAAAACTACTGATACAGCACCACACAGTGCATCTTCATTCCTCCTACGACTTGGAACCACAATCCTGAGTCTCACCAACATTCTCCACCGCAATGTCGTGGCCTTCCACCACACAGCACCACCTCTCCCACAAAAACATCGTGATATCAGGCGCCGGAATCTCAGGCCTCGCCTTTGCCCTTTCTCTACACAAGCAATGGCCCTCCATCTCTTCATCCCCTCCCCCACGAATAACCATCTACGAGCGCGACGCATCTGCCTACGATAAGAACCGCGAGGGGTACTCGCTGTCCATCCGATCCGACAGTCCCTCGGCGGGCGTCCAGACACTACAGAAGATGGGCATCTTAGACACGATGCTCGAGAGGAGCATTACCAGCGTAGGAGCCGCAAACAATGAGAACGTGAGGAAAGGCGAAGGCGGCTTCGTAGTCTGGGACAAAGACTACAACAAAGTGATGAAGGTGCGCTCCAAAGTGCCGCCAGGCTGTCCAGTGGCCGGTCTACGCATTTCGCGTGCGAATCTGCGAAGGACGCTCGTCGAAGCGGTCGAAGATCTTCCTGGGGTGACGATACTTTGGGGGGAAGCTGTCACGGGCGTATCTTCGTCCTCTTCCCCTTCGCAGGCGGTTATAGTTGAAACATCCAATGGCAAAAGGGTGGAGTGCGATATCCTCATTGCAGCCGACGGTTCCTCCTCTAAACTCCGCACCCTCCTCCGTCCAGACGACACCTTGACCTTCGCAGGCCCAACGTGTATATGTGGCACCACATCAATCGCAAAACACCATCCATCGGGTCGGGCCGACGAATTCGGCTCTGCGATATCAGGGACAGGATGTGGACTCTTCATCGCGCCCGTAGATCACGAGCGTATGATATGGTGCTTGAGTTGGATCGTCCCCAATCCGTTGCCGTCGGCGAAGCAGCCCCTCAGCAAGGACGAAAGCGGAAAGTTACTTGATGAAGCAAAAGCCGTCGGTGGTAAAGCATACGGTGAGCGGTTTGTCAAAATGGCAGACGACACGGAGTTGAGCAGTGTAACGCGCTTCAACGCCATGGACAAACCGGCCTTCGCTCACGCCAGTTCTTACATCACCGCCTCCTCACCATCCCTCTCCGCGCTCGCCGGCAGAGTCATCTTCCTGGGTGATGCAAACCACGCCGTGAGTCCATTTGCCGGCAACGGCGCCAACCTCGCGCTCATGGATGGCTGGGATTTCGCCTTAGCGTTGATCAACAGCGGAAGCTTGGTAGAGGCGATAGATGCGTACGACAAGTTGGCCGTGGGCAGGGCGAAGAAGGTGGTGGGCATGAGTCGGTTCTCTATTCGGGTGATGCATTCCAGGAGCTGGATGACGTGGGTTTGGATGGTAGTTTTACGGGTTGTGCGGTGGTTGTTCTTCGTTAAGGGAGAGTAGAAAAACAACAAGGTCGCGGGTGATGAGAAGAGGACGTTGGTGGTTTTGATAGATTAGTCACTGTAAGCCTCCATCCAACCTTGCCAATATCATACCTTCGACATCAGCATATCTGTGATGTCGCCGCCAACCATCAAGACTCTCTGCATTCCTGCTAGCCGTAATCTCTTCATGCCTTCGACGTTCTCAAAACATCATGCTTGAACAACCTGCATTAACGCATCTCTAATACGATAATACGAACTTTGGGCATTGTCATAGAGTCATCAATCCTTCCAGGACCGCAGGATCGTCGCATGGCGGCCTGGAGGATGGGATGCAGAGATTAAGGTACCCGTTTCAGGCTTGGCAGTACCAGTCGGAGCTGGCGTTTCATGTGGGTCTCATTGGGAAAGTCCATGGATGTGGGTCAATCCCTGGGACGTACCGAACGTCAGCCCAGCTGGTTCCGAGATGCTGGCGAGGAGTTTGAATACTGTGGTTGATAGCTGATGCAAGTTCCTACATGCATTCATAGGATGGTCGGATGGTCCTGTGGTTGCCCTGATAAGCTCACAGCTGTGCCTCTTTCCTAGGCTTCAACCGTTGGGCAGCGTGGGCAGGTGTGTATACGTCAGTGCTTCTATACTCGATTATGCGGGGTTCCTGCGAGATGGGAATAGAGGATAGCAAGTGAAAATGTTGTACTTTTGATCTTGATGTCATAGGTATTGTTAATTGCATACAGAACCCAAAGACGCGCCATACTCCGTCGCCGGGCGCAAGCTCCTGCCGTGGTATCAATACGCTTACGCCAGCCCCAAGTCGTCATAGAAACATAGGTATAGTCCATCAATACGCCGTCAAGATGCCAGAGACGTCCAAGAAACGTATATGTACTCGGAATAGGTGGGTAAAAAATGTACAGGTGAATGATCGCGTGCTCGGAAGGATGTGTGGTATTCAGGCTTTTAGGTCTTTAGGTCATGATCATAGAGATTCTCTACCTTCTTTGAGGCATTTGCCTTTCCGGCCCACCTCTTCCCTCAGGAACTCGAGACGTTCTGCGTCGCCATCGTCGAATGCGAAGGCGCCGCTCCAGAAGCCGCAGCCTATGTTTGACGTCTCGTTGCGGTATACGACTTGGGTTTGTCCTGCTAGGTCGACTGGTGGGATGCCCTGTTTTTGGCCCATGGCTTGTGCAATCTGCGCGATCTGGCTGTCGCCTGGCATGTGGTGGAAAAGTTCCGAGTTCAGCGTCCAGCATCGCAGGCCGGGGCTGGCGTATTTCTTGGCCATCTCGGGGTCCGGATGCGGATGTGGGTTTTGCCATGGGGTTGGAGAGGGCGTTTTTGAGCCTCTCAGGCAGGAGTGTAATAATGCGACGTCGAATGCCCGTGGTCCCTTCTCCTTCAACTTTGGCGGTGCGAGGTCACCAACCAGCCGTTCAGCTGCTGCGCGCGAGACTGCATAGCCAAAGGAGCAGAGCGGGAACTTTGAGCGGTGGAGTGTCCGTGAATGCTCCGGCATCTGCAATGCGTTGAACAAGCTCTGGGTGAAGGGGTGGAGATCGTCTCGCGCTGGTAATGACGGATCTTTGTAGACGATGTGGTCGATGTCGCTCAGATTGAACGGCTTATCCGTCTGTTTCAGCCCGTCGTATGTGACCTCGTTGAAGTAGTCGCCGCAGTGTCCGAGGTAGAGGAGGTCCCATGCTTCGTGGTCGCCCCAATACTGGGTGTGGTTCTTGTCGGGTTTCGTGAAGGGGTTGTAGGAGCGTTTCGGGGGCAGGAGGGTGCGCGCAGCGCTCGCCGCGAGGGGGACTTGTACACTTCGCAGCCGGATGTCCCAGTCGACGTCGTCTTCGAGAACGAGGGCCGTCTCGAGGCCCGAGTCCAAGAACCTGTGCCACGTGTGAGCATGGCGCCCTCGGCCGCACTAGGCGATGGGAAGATGCAAAGAATGCTTGGTATGCGGGAGTCGGGGAAGCGGGATGCGTCTTACCACTGCAGCGCGTTCAGGTGTCCCATCCACGCGAGTACAGAACCTTTCTGATACTTCTCCTGGCCATTGGCAAAGTCTTTTACGTCGCCTTCAGTCCATACGGGCTGCTGGGGGATCGTGAGGTCGATGTCAGTGACATTGGCGGCTTGCAGAAGCGAGTGGCGCCTCTCCGAACCCTCTTTGGAGACGACGACCACTGCCCCGAACCCCAGCGTCCGGTTTGCGGGCAGCTTTACATGCTGACTCTCGAGCGATGTCGTCCACTGCTCGTATATGCGGTCGGCGTTGCGATGGTATAGGAAGACTAGAAGCACAAAAATGAGGGCAACGACGAGCGGCAACGGCCGCTTGCGACTGGGAGCGAGCATCACGGCCAGCGAGGTGTAGGGAACCACAGGAACCACAGGCAAGCGAGCGGAGGCAGCGGATCTCAGAACATGGCCGCCGGGAGGGCGAGGGGGAGAGATGGACCTCGACGGCGGAGGTTGGGGAAGCAGCGTCCAGGGCGGTCGAGGATCTTTGTCTATGCTCGCGGCAGGTGGAGCACCGGTCCTGGAACCAGCGACATTTATGAGCTGCCTGGGAACCTCTGGGTCTCACACCAGAGCAGTGGCGGTTACAAACAGGGATGCACATGCACGGGAGCTGCAAGCAACTTAAGGGCTCTGCGGAACGGAGATGGTCACCCAATGACCGCCAATTACAGGAGATGAGTCCTGTGGGTGTCTCAACCACGCCCGCTTCCAAACACTGGCCGCCGGCCTCGGCGCCTTTCCCGCTCCCAACATCAACAGCCTCCGAGTGCCTCATTCCCGCCATTGAAGCGTTTGTTATCTTGTCAATTGTACAAGCTTCTGTCAGTGCTGCAACTGGGCTCCGCTCCGAGCGGGGGTGATCGGCCGGGCTGGACTGGTGGGTTAATCTCGAGCACTCTAACCATGGGTAAACACAGCTGCATACCCATCGCTGATATCATGGTATTGCTCGTTCCCGCTGAGCCCTTGGAAATGCCCAGACGTTCCAAGCTTCTCAAGCATTCCGTCGAGCGATGGGAAACACGCACGATCCCTCTCGAAGGGTGTATTTTTGGCGCCTTCGCAAGATGCATTGAAGGTCGAGATGTTCTTGAGACAGTCACGTGAAATGAGCCACCCCACGTGCTACCAAGCCACAAGTGAACTCCGGGTTTGGCTGGGGGCTAGTAAGCATGCGCCTCACCCCGTCGACGACTGCGCGTGTTCGCAGTATTGCGGCATCATTGAAGACTCTCTTCTCGCTCCCTTCTTTCTCTTTCTCTTCTGACTTGCGCTGTCTACCTTTTTGTTTTTGAAGCCTGACAGCCCCCTCGCTCGGGCTCACCTTGGGGCTGCACCCTGAAACCGTACCTGCAACAACCCCCGAATCACTCGTCCGCGACCTCTCCAGGGCTCCAGCGCCTCTCCGCACTTGCGCCCATGGACCGACGTCACGCCGCCTCCAAGTCGTAGATAACCGCCATCTACTCGCTTCGCCATATGCGCTGAAGCACCGCGCCGGCAACAATGGCCACTCTGGGCTCGCCCTCGCCCCCTTCCTCCCCGTCGCGAACGATGCGCCGCCGGAACTGGGCCAGAAAGGTCGAACGGGCCTGCTGCAATATGATCACATACTTTCCGTTGCTCTTCGTCTACGGCTTGACATCATGGGCCGTATGGGTGGAAGCGGGCATTGGCTTCGTGCCCTCGAAGAGCGCCTGGACAGGTACGACTCCATTTGTTTGCTCGCACATGTACCCGCGTTCTGCACGATCAAAGAGGCGGCATGTCGAAGCGCGACCTGTGTCAGCCTTATCAGAGACAAGGCTTCAAGGATGCACCAGAATCCCAGACTGAGGCTGATGATTGCTGACTCGGATTCACAGGGAAATTCTCCTCCTTCCTCGGCATCTTCTTCTACATCATGCTCAATTGGAGCTACACGACCGCCGTCTTCACCGACCCCGGCTCGCCGCTGAACCTCAACAATGGCTACAGCCACTTGCCAACACAAGAAGGGGGTGGACAGCAGTACACCTCGTTCACGGTCAAGGCTTCGACGGGCGACATACGGTTCTGCAAGAAGTGCCAGGCCAAGAAGCCGGATCGCGCCCATCACTGCTCCACGTGCAAGCGCTGCGTCCTAAAAATGGACCACCATTGCCCGTGGCTGGCAACGTGCGTTGGCCTGCGCAACTACAAGCCCTTCTTGTTGTTCCTCGTATACTTGACCATCTTCTGTTGGGTATGCTTTGTGACAACGGCATCTTGGGTGTGGAGTGAGCTCTTGAACGATGGCTCATTGGAGGAATCATTCGCGCCGATAAACTACGTCTTGCTCGCGGTGCTGTCCGGAATTATAGGTCTGGTCATAACCGGCTTCACCGGGTGGCATCTTTGGCTAACAATCAGGGGGCAAACTACGATTGAGAGCTTGGAGAAGACTAGGTATCTCTCGCCACTCCGCAATTCCATGAAAGACAGCCTGAACGACCGCAACTACCTCGACGCGCAAGCAAACGGGCGACTGAGCATCAGCGACCAGCTACGCGAAATTCACGCCAACGCCCTTCCCGGCATCACACGACCCGAGGAGGGCGAGTCCACACCACGATCATTCTCACGATCTCCCGCTCCGCCCATGAGCAACGGCTACTCCCATCCTTCCTACCACCAGTACGAGCAACGAGAACGGCAGCAAAACTACGAACGATACGAATCCTACCTCGACGAACGAGACAACGAAATGCTTCCGAACGCCTTCGATCTGGGCTGGAGGCGCAACATCGCTCACGTCTTCGGTCCCTCGCCTCTCTTCTGGTTCTTCCCCGTCATCAATACAACAGGGGATGGTTGGTCATGGGAAGCAAGTCCCAAGTGGCAGGCAGCACACGATCGCATCCGCAGAGAGCGCGAAACCGAAGAACGTCTCCAGAAGCAACGAGAGCGCGACGCAGGATGGGGCATCGACTCTCCCACCGAAGCAGAGTTCAGACGCAGCGGCCGCGTGCCAGAAGGCTGGCAAATGAACCGCTTTTCCCCACCGACACCGCGCTTGCCCCGCCGACCCGAATGGCAGTCACCCCGTCGCAACGGCGAAGAAGCGCGCTACCTCACCACCTCCAACGGCATCGTTTCCACGCCCCTCGAAGGCCGCCGCAGCCCCAGCAAAGCGGACCAGATCCTCGGTCGCGAGAGCGGCATGTACGCCGACGGCGACGTGCAATTGCAGCCCATCGATCGCCGGAAATACAACAAGTACAATTACATATCCGACGACGAGGACGCAGACGATTACGACGTCTCGAGCGACGAAGTCGCAGCTGATGCGCGAAAAGCGCAGACAAGACCGGCGCCGCTGATCAACAAGGCGACGAATAATTGGAACGACATCCCAGAAGACTTTTTGAAGAAGCCGCCGGCGGGCAAGAAGAGTAAGGAGGGGAGTCGAGAGAGGGCGAAGAAGAAAAATAACCAGGAGTGGGATGACTGGGGGCAGGATGCGTAGGCGCCTGGTCGGATCGATACAATGTATGTACGTGTGTGAGTGTTGGATACGATTGACGGATGTGGCATGTGTGATACGTATAGCTTCTTGCATCATAAAGACGAACGACGGGCATTTACCGGCGTTTGGGTTCGCTATTGCATCTACTTCACAGCAAAACTTTTAGGGTGGGATTAGACTTTGGGGGTAATGTTAACGGGTTTTGGAATGAACCACTCATATAATCCAATACACAGAATTCAAATATCAACCTTGGTGCCCTGCGTTGAGTAGTGAATATCCCGTCTATCCTATGCCGTATATGCAATAAGTTACTCTAAGATCTCACAGTCCCTGGTTGTTTAGCGCGCCGAACTGCATGTCGCTGTATAAGCTGCCGCCTTGCGGTATCCACCCGCCGAAATTGTCGTTGATGTCGTTCCATAAGTACAAGTCGCCGTGCTGGAATGCGGTTGAGAAGTCCGTGATGTCGCCCGCTGTGGGGAAGGCTTGCTGTACGTGTTGGCCGCCGTAGGAGTTGGACGGCCATGCTGCGTAGGGGTCGTTCATGTTGTAATTCGGCATGTGGTCTGCGGGTTGCTGCTGTGGCGGTTGGGGTTGGGGTTGGGGTTGTTGGTCGAGTGACGGCTGCGGTTGGATGGCATGTGTTGGCTGTTGCGGAGTGGGAGCTTGTTGCTGGAAGGGTGTAGATCCTGTCGTCGACGGTTCGGAGGATGCAGCGGTGGCCGTGGATTCTGCTTTCTTTGCTTGCCCTACTCTCGTGTGTTTCCCGTCTCGACGCCATTGTTGGTGCTCGTCGTGCCACGTCTTGAGCTTGTGCTTGAGCACAAATTGCCAGTGCGATGGGACGCGGCACTTTTGGGGGCCGATTGCTTCGCCGCTCATGCGAATGATGCTGTCGAGGTAGTAGTCCACCTTCAAGCTCTTGCTGTCCAGCACCTCGCCAATTCCCTCGGCGTCCGTGCCAACGGCGTAGTCGGCTTTCATGAGAGCGACGAGAGCGTAGATTGCGCGGACGAAAATAACGTTTGAGGCTTTTTGGAGACGCTCGATGCTGAATTGGAGAAAGCAGTCGAGCATGGAGTGTGCAGCGCTGATGCACATCACTGTGGCGTGGATTTGGAGCGGAGAGCGGGAGAGGAGGGATTCGGGCTGGACGCAATCGTCGTCGAGGGCGGGGAGGGAGAAGTGGCGGTTGCGGAACTCGGGGGAGTCGTAGCCTATAGTCGTGTTAGTTGCATCGTTGGAGATTTACACGTTTTTGTACTTACGGCCTCCGTCCATTGCGAATTCCCACATCATGATCATGTTCTGGTGGTATTCAATCATCAGCGATACTAGATTCTGTTAGCAAAGATTGGATGAACCATGCTTGAGTTTACGTACAGGTCATGACTTCATCCGGGATAGACTTTCTCCAATCCTGCATCCTTCGCTCGAAGATCCTCAAAATTGCCTGCAGGCGAAGCTCGGTGAGCGAGAAGCTCGTACTGGCATCGTCGAAACCGAAAGCTGTGTTCGCTTCATCCGCGATGCGTTGCAGCTTCAGTAGAGCTACCACTTGCTTGTCTTCGATGATGGGGGATTTTTGCAGGAGGTCCAGACACTCTTCCATCCAGCTGTTGTACATGAGGATATTTGGTCTTCGTAACCGCATGGCAAAGCTGCGAAAAATCAGTCAAGGTATGGCTGTTGACGGTAGGGAAAGCTCACCCTGCTGTTAGCGTGTACAAGGCTAGTATCATCCGGCAATTCTCGAGCAGCTCTTCAGCCGAAGATATCTTTTGGAGTGACCTGACAGCCCTCTTGGGGAGCTGTTCGTGCGTCCTCGGTTTCGAAGCTAGACCCAATTCCATTGCCATACTGGCTGCCATATTGGCGTATTGGTAGATTTGCAGTTGTGCTGGCGTATTTGGAGGGGTATAGTAAGAGACCGTAACGAAGAGAGCTTGGATGTATTGCAATGACTTCTCGCCGTTGATGAAAAGCGATCGTGCGTAGAAATAGACCACCTCCTCGTGCAGTTTGTTGGAAAGAGCGGATCCCTTGCAGTGAGACGCTGCGGCCATCACGGCGTGGAACAGCGCTGGCTTCCTGTAACGCAACCGCTCCGCTGTCCAGTCCTTGGAGATTACAACTCCGGGGTAGTCGTGCACCAGCAGGTCGCGGTAGATCTCAAGAAGCTCCTGTGAGAGCTCTCTGGAAATAACGCCCCGCTCCACGATGTCGTTCTCCACCGACAAAAGCGGATCACCGGGAGGTCGACCTAGTTGGTTGGGAAAGATTGGAGGCCATTCTTTACGCATGGCCGTGATGGGCGTGTTACCGCTTTCGTGACTCTGGGAATGTGTCGTTGAGCCCTGCTCGCCGGTGCCCTCTGGTTCTTCCGTGTCCTCGTCCATCGAGTCATGATCGCTCTCTTCTATTGGCGATATCGTCTGCCTCGGGGTTGGTTTCAAGAGAGAATGCAATTGCCTTACTTCTCTTTCCAGTTCGGCTACGCGCACGTCGGTTCTCTTGCGCTGCCTTCTCTTTGCTGGCGCTGCGAATACGCACGTTCTAGCTGCTTTGGCGCATCTCTGGCATTGGGATGATCCTGGATCAATCAAGCAGCGTACTTTGGATAGTCGGCATGCCTCGCAGGCTCTGTTGAGATGCTGTTCTGTGCTTTTTGAGGAGGCTTGATCGACTGGTGGGGTGTGGTTTGCGGGCGTAGGCAGCATATCTAAATAATCGAACCGAGATTGCCTGGGGATATCGCCCGACGCCCAGAACGTAGCTTCTGTAGGTACTTGTACGGCGGTGACTTGTCTGTAGATCTCATGCTACAGTTCGTCGACCGCAAGGTGGTGTTCGAATCCGGGCGCCCTGTTCTTAACTCCGTGTACCCGGTTGAATGAATGACACAACTGTCGCGGCTTTGCGTAAAGGTAAAAGGGTACGAAGGGACCGGCAGCCGTGCTTCTCACATCGTATGTCGATGAAAGTGATGAAGGTACCTATCATCTTCTAAGCGCTGCCTTTCGTGTCTAGGCATTCTTCTCCCTGGGCCTCCATCCTTCGCGCAACGCGAAACGAGTTTAGCCTCAGGCTATACCCAAACAAGCAAGGGCCATGAGTCTTCTCCACTGAAGGCGGGCACCTTCTTTCAACAACCTCAAATTTGTCGATATCTGGAGCTTCAAGATATTCTGTCGTCACAGCATGGATGTACCTGCTCCCTACATGAAGGTGGATGCATTCGCCAACCCATGCGCTGCTGGCGTCGCTTTAGCCGTAAGTGGCTCTCGCAAAGGTCCTGACTACGCTTCTCGACGACTCGTGCGTGCGCCGAGGGCTATTTTGATTCCTGGCGAGAGGCAATTGATCAGTCCAGTGGATTCTATGGAAGAAAATATCCCCAAGGATTTCTTTGCCTCCAAGGAATCAGCATCAACAGTATCGATGCACCAAGGCGCGAAGCAAGAACCTTAATGCAGCTCGACAGCAGGCATGGTCTCTTCACGGACATCTTCAGGCACCATGGGAGGCTTTGCCAGAGCTTGCTTCGATTCAGAAGCGAGAAAAGGCATGACTGTTCCAGCCAAGTGTTCCAGAGTTGGATGGAAAGATTTGCCGTTTCCCAGTCTCGATTGCTCTCATCTGCATACAAGAAATCCCCTGCAAATGCCAGACGTACATATACAAACGCACAGCTTTCTAAACGCAACCGATGTCTCCTTTCCCCAAGGATTGTGCGCCTGTTTCTCGACAACAAGTGACAGCGAGCAGCCTCAGCAATGACTTGGAGTGGGAGTACCATTGTCCTCCAATATCCCTTTCACCAGAAGCCCCAGGTCATAGGCTTTTCCGAGCAGGGCTCAGTGTCACCGCGTATGCCCATAGGGCGTGGTGGCTTGCTGCTTGTACCAATGGGCGCTATCGAATCATACGATGGCTCGCAATATAATCAGAGCGTCCATCAGCAACTCGCGCAATACTTTGGACATTCTATCTCACCGAGAAATCCAAATTATCTGCGGGAGAGAAGTCGCATCACATCTAAGAACTGAGCACCATGGCGACGTTGACGAGTATATGGACTTGTCCGCCCACTGGCGAGCGACCTTCAGCTTTCGGCGCAATTTCACAACGATGAAGGCACGATACAAGTAAGTAGGCACATGCATCGAACATAGGTTGTAACGATTTATAGATGGAAGGCTATATCCAAGCGAGGGTATCAGCTACGAGGCTCCCAGTACACCAANCCCGAACGGGGGGGGGGGGCCGGGCGGGGGCGGGGGGGGTGGGGGGGGGCGGG